>SJYH01007129.1:9553-22714 GCA_006408735.1 Sylvicapra grimmia
GGACTATTGATTGTGTCCTTTTTATCAGAGATCATCTATTCTCCTGCAACAGGATTGGAAACAGTCCCCACTGGTGGTGTTGTAAATGGCTCATTAATCAAAATGAATTTATTGAGCATCCATAGCGAGCAAATCCTATACTAAGTGATTCAAAATAACAGGTTGCCTAGTAACCAGAAAAATGGAAAAATTCCCCTGTGAAGGTTAAAATTAAATGAAAGGCAGATAAGAAAACATTATCTTTGATGGCATGAGACTATTTCATAAGGGATTTTCCTGCCATTATAGCCATTTTCTTTTAAGGATAATATTCATTCATTCATTCACTCATGCAATGATTCATTCATTTATGTAACTGAGTCACCACTACGATTATGTAAGGTTCTTTGCTCTATGCATTAAGGGAAATAAATAGATTCAATACTGACTGAATAAACAGGAGTCTTAGCAAATTTGTCAAGCAAGGACTGGACTTCTGTTAATCTTTATTTAATGAGCCTAGTACTAGAGGAATATTATTCTTTATTCCATGTAAATCTGTAGTCACTGAGGCATGAGTAAAATGCTTCTTGCAGAGAGTATCCTTCTTTTCTGGTTGAATTATATAATTTTTTTAATGTAAGTTGATTTCATATTTAAATTAAACCAGTTGGTATGATAAAAACATTTTTCCTATGGTCAGATGAGACCTGTTTTGTCATCTAGTTAATAAATTTGTTAACAAGTGACCACAGAAAGGAAACTGACACCCATACTTAACTGATTTTCTGAGAAAATAAATCTTCCATACCAATGAATGACATTGCCAGTTACAACCGAGACACTCAAGCTTTGTAGCCTCTGAGTTAAGCACGCCAGGCACACGACTTGTCCTCATAGGCCTCAGCATCCTAATCCACGCCTCCCATCTAGGTCTTGAGTTTGTGTCCTCAGTTACAGTCCCTGTATTTGTTTACTTGAGCTGCTACTAACAATGTATTAAAAACAACAGAAATATGTTTTCTCACAATTCTAGAGGCTGGAAGTCCAAAATCAAGGTATTGGCAGGACTGGTTCCGGCTGAGGAGATCTGTTCCAGGCCTCTTTCCTTGGTTTCTAGATGACCATCTTCTCCCTGTGTCTCTTCACATTATCTTTCTTCTTTCCATATCTCTATGTCCCCCCTCCCCTTTTTAATGAGTCATGTTGGATTAGTGCCCACCTAAAGACTTCATTTTAACTTGATTATCTGTATAAAGACTGTCTCAGCTTCTCCAAATAAGGTCACATTCTGAGTACTAGGAGTACTAAGGGTTCCAATACACCCTTNGGGCACAAATCAACTAATAACAGTCCCTCTAAAGACCTGGTCATCCTTCCACTCTCTCTCTTCATCTCTAGTCCTCTCTTCTCTTTCTTTCTCTCCAGGAAAAGCTTCAGAATTCATTTCCTGTGCGTACAGAAATCCTAATTTTGTCTGTGAAGCTGAGCCAAGTTATCCAGCACAGTTAACCAAAAACTGTAGAATACATTCCCTAAGATATAGCTCCTCAGTTCTCTTGCCTATTATTTTCCAAATGGCAGAATCCCAAGGGGATAAGGTATGAGCTTCACTCCTACATACCCCTCAGCTTTCTTCCCCCTTCGCCCTCTTCATTAACATTGCCTTTGTCCTGGCCATAATTATTTTATGCCGAGACCGCATGTTGACCTCCTAATTAATCCTCCTGTTTCTAGTCACATATCTGCACAATCAATCTCCCCACATTGCTTCCAGGGAGATCATTCTAAAACACAAAAACTCATCGTGCCTTGTCCCTCCTTAAAGTCTGTCAGTGGTTTGACTCTGCTGCCAAGTGAAATTCAAACTTCAGCATGTCACTTCTTGTTTTTTATGTATTTTCCTCTAGTCTCATTCTATGTTCTAACCAGGCTAAATTAGGCATAGTGTGAATGCAGTGTGTTCTTCCACACATCTGGATCTTGGCACACACTATTCCCTGACCTAGATAGCCATATATTTCCCATTTATTCATCTAACTCTTCCTTCTTTGAGGCTCAGATAAGGCACCAGATCCTCCAAGAAGCCTTCACTCACTCTTTCCCGTTCTACTCTCCTGGAGCACCTCATGCTCACTTCTATCATTGAACTTATTACTCTTAATTTTGATACCCTCTAAGTTCCTACCTGTCAGGACTTGTACCTTTCACTCTATTTCTGCAACATGCAGCACAAGACCTAGAACATCAGAGGCACTCAATGAATGTTTATTGAGTAAGGAACTGTAGGGTACAGTTTAATATGAAGGCCTCTAAAAGACTCATGTGCATCAACAAGTGTTACCTTCAGTTAATAAAGGACTTAGTAACAAAGGGAAAATATCAATAACACCAAGAGAGTCCAGTAACTTCCCCCAAGTTCGTGAACGAAGTTCATCCTCAGAAGAAAAAGAGAATCTAGGTAGAGCAGAATGAGAGACTTGGAAGCAATTAGATCCAGGCAAAACCTAAGGTACATCTTAATGGAATCAACAGACAAAATAGATTTGAACTGTTTCCTCATCCAGCCAGATTACAGTTATGTTGGCACTCTCTTCTACCTTCTATGGTGTGTAGGCAGGGGAATTTTTTTGGGTTCACTTGTTAAAGTTCCACCTAGAATTGGAACAGAAATTGCTCTGGGTCTAGTATTCATCCATTCTATATTAAAAAAAAAAAAATCTTCCATTTTAAACTCTGGACTCTCTCACCCCTAGAATTCAAATTACAGCCCAAAGTGCAAAGACCATCAATCATTATAAATTAATGGGTCAGTTGAGCAAATTGGGGTGTTGGAGAAGACTCTTGAGAGTCCCTTGGACTGCAAGGAGATCCAACCAGTCCATTCTGAAGGAGATCAGCCCTGGGATTTCTTTGGAAGGAATGATGCTAAAGCTGAAACTCCAATACTTTGGCCATCTCATGTGAAGAGTTGACTCACTGGAAAAGATTCTGATGCTGGGAGGGATTGGGGGCAGGAGGAGAAGGGGACGACTGAGGATGAGATGGCTGGATGGCATCACTGACTCAATGGACGTGAGTCTGAGTGAACTCCGAGAGTTGGTGATGGACAGGGAGGCCTGGCGTGCTGCGATTCATGGGGTCGCAAAGAGTTGGACACGACTGAGCGACTGAACTGACTGAGCAAATTGGTTTCTTTCGTACTGATGATTGAATGCAATTTGGGAAACTTATATACTTAAGCAAATGAACTCTTATCCCACTTAAGAAACAACAAACAACTCAGGCATTGTTGAAGTTTATATTTTCCAAAAGTATCTATAAGAATATCTTCTTATGTGACTTCAGTAACACTTTTCCATAAAGGGGAGGGTTATAAGAAGTAACACAGCTTCTTACACAGTATACCATGTAAGAACTATACCATAGTAAAATGCTGTAGTGCTGCATAGAAACTTCAAGCCAACAATGACCCTCTAAGGATTTAAAGAAAGCCTCATACATCCTCCCTGTTCAATAATAGGGTTTCTAAGAACCTCAAGGACATTGTTTCATAAAACTCTCTTAAGGAGCACAATGCAGAGAAAATCTTATCTGGACTATAAGCTTTTGCTTAATGGAATGGAGTACAAATTGAAACACACAAAGTCCATAAAGTTTTAAAGGAAAGTATTTCAATTTGAACTAGAAGGAAAAAGATAATATAAAACAAAATTTGGCCCCTAATTTTTTATATACAGTAAGCAAGTGAGAAAGATACCCTAATTTAAACATGGGTTACTTTTTATGGAAAAGGAAGAATGACTCAGAAGGTAGAACCAAGAGACACAGAAAACAATTACTACTTCATTGTACTAGGCTTAATCAAGGAACTGTGCTTGATTACATTCAGAATTGCCACAAACTAGAGATGTCTGTGTGACCTATTTTCCCTGTGTTTGAATGGGAGTGTCAATTGTGGTTTTCCTATACCTTTCCCACTCTTAAATGTTGGGTGTGTAGGACAGGAGATTGGTAATTTGTCTCTTTAGTTCATAGGTCATCACTGCCAAGAACAAAGGTCATTAAGGACCTATACTGTAAGAACTGCACCAGGAAGACTCATACATACCTAAACCTAGACTAGGAGTTCATTCAGTAAAGGGCTGATAGTTGGGCATCCAGGAAAAGGATACAAATCATAGTGACTAGAGGGAAGACTGTGGCAGATTTTATTTTCTAAAAAGGACAGCGAAAGTATCTTCCATCCTATATTCTATTACAGAGTGACTTTGACACTCCTTCCATCAAGAAGTAGGATTCATATTCTCTCCCCTTGAATTTGGTAGACTTGGGACTATCAGTTCAGTTCATTTCAATCACTCAGTCGGGTCTGACTCTTTGTCACGCCATGAACTGCAACACGCCAGGCTTCCAGGTCCATCACCAACTCCCGGAGCTTACTCAAACTCATGTCCATTGAGTCAGTGATGCCATCCAACCATCTCATCCTCTGCTGTCCCCTTCTCCTCCCACCTTCAATCTTTCCCAGCATCAGGGGTCTTTTCAAGTGAGTCAGTTCTTTACATCAGGTGGCCAAAGTATTGGAGTTTCAGCTTCAGCATCAGTCCTTCCAATGAGTATTCAGGACTGATTTCTTTAGGTTTGACTGGTTTGATCTCCTTGCAGTCCAAGGGACTCTCAAGAGTCTTCTCCATCACCACAGTTGAAAAGCATCGATTTGTCAGCACTCAGCTTTCTTTATAGTCCAGCTCTCACATCCATACATGACTGCTAGAAAAACCATAGCTTTGACCAGATGGACCTTTGCTGGCAAAGTAATGTCTCTGCTTTTTAATATGCTTTCTAGGTTGGTCATAGCTTTTCTTCCAAGGAGCAAGCATCTTTTAATTTCATGGCTGCAGTCACCATCTGAAGTGATTTTGAAGCCCCAAAAGATAGAGTCTCTCACTGTTTTCATTGTTTCCCCATCCATTTGCCATGAAGTGACAGGACTTGGGACTATAGTATAAGTGATAATGGGAACTTCTAAGGCTAAGTAATAAAAATGATACAACCTCCACATGGTTCTTTTGGAATGCCCACTCTCAGAATCCAGTCAGTTTGTCAAAGGAAAACCCAAGCAGTCCATGAAGAATAAACAAGACCAACAGCCCATAGAATTAGCCCAGTTCTCAGCCATTGCCACCTTGCCAGCCATGTAAATGACCCATTTTGAAAGTGAGTCCTCTTTCTCTCAGTTGTGCAGCCCCAGCTCATATCATCTGGCACAGACAAGCTGTCCTGTCAGATGAACTCTGCAAAACTTGCAGATTTTGAGCAAAATCAATGACTGATATTCCACCAGCTCAGTAGGCTTTGGGTGGCTTATTAAATAGCAATAGATAAATGACACGAACACCATTTCCTTTATGAAATCTTCCTCAAGCACCCAGGTGGTGTTGTGTTCCTCTTTTCGGTTCTCAAAGCACTTTTAGTGTAGTCATATCTTAGCACTTATCATACTCTGTTGAAATTAGCTACTCACTTGTCTGCTTCCTTGTAAATATAGGGCAAGCCTGTGCCTTTTTGGAAAATTAGCTCTTTGAATATACTGCTTTTGCCCATTCTCTTTCCTCCCCTTTGGTCGGACAAGTCAGAATTTCTTGGTGTATCTTCTAAGTGTCTTAGCTTCTCTTTCACATATATATTTTCTTATCATTTTGTACCTCTATTTAAAATTCTGAAAAATCCTTCTGACTTAATCTCCATCTCACTAAATCTCTCCTCAACTGAGTTTAATCTGCTGCTCCACTTGTCCACTGAGGTTTAAATTTGGCGTTGTTTTTCTTTGTGTGTCTGTGTGTTTAATTTATAAAAGTTTTGTTTTTTCCTCTCAAATATGCTAGGTCATTTTTTTATGGTTTCTATTCCTCAAAACACTTTCAACCTTATGTTTTATTTATAATAACATGGTCATTTTATAGTTTTTCTCTAATAATTATAATATCTGAAGTCTTTTCAGGTGTGTATTTGTTCTTTCTTATTTCTGTTGATTTCTGATTGGGGGTCTTTTTCTTCTAAGCTTAATGATTGCAAACTGATCATTTTAATTGGAAAAGTATTTATAGGAATTACTTAGGGCCTACAGAGATAATTCAGCAGTCCAGTAGTCATGTATGGATGTGAGAGTTGGACCATAAAGAAAGCTGAGCACCGAAGAATTGATGCTTTTGAACTGTGGTGTTGGAGAAGACTCTTGAGAGTCCCTTGGACTGCAAGGAGATCAAACTAGTCAAACTTAAAGGAAATCAGTCCTGAATACTCAATGGAAGGACTGATGCTGAAGCTGAAATTCCAATACTTTGGCCATCTGATGTGAAGAACTGACTCATTAGAAAAGACCCTGATGCTGGGAAAGATTGAAGGTGGGAGGAGAAGGGGACAGCAGAGAATGAGATGGTTGGATGGCATCACCGACTCAATGGGCATGAGTTTGAGTAAGCTCTGGGAATTGGTGATGGACAGGGAAGCCTGGCATGCTGCCGTCCATGGGGTCACAAAGAGTCGGACACAACTGAGAGAGATAATTTGCACAAATGAACTGAGAGAGATAATTTACATTCCTCTCTAGATGGTTTACTTTTGCTTCTGCTTGATGACTGAGAGTATTACTTTAAATTAAATTCATGGACTGATATTTTGAAGACTATATGGATGTTATGTTTTGGGTGAAAATCTGTGTAAGGACCAACTCATGATTATAACACCTCAGGAATTTTTCTCCTTGTTCTGCTCATAACAAATCATCTTAGCAGATCTTGCAGTCTCCTTAGAATGAATGTTATGAGACAGAATTATTTCTGATTACTGTGAGGGTGTAGCCCTTGTAGCTCTAGGTCTATGGAGGAAGGATTTCCTATTAGAGTTCACATGCTGAGCATACACAGAGATTTGCTTTCTGTACACAAACCTATTGAGGACTTGAGGACCGAAGTTTAACAGCAGGTTCAGCAAATTCCCTCAGTACAAAAGTAACTTTAATGCTCCATGGCTTCCTATCTTCACCAATGTATTGGCTCGATTATCTCTTACTAGTATATCAGAGAAGGCAATGGCAACCCATTCCAGCACTCTTGCCTGGAAAATTCCATGGATGGAGGAGCCTGGTAGGCTGCAGTCCACGGGATCGCGAAGAGTTGGACACGACTGAGCGACTTCACCTTCACGCATTGGAGAAGGAAATGGCAACCCACTCCAGTGTTCTTGCCTGGAGAATCCCAGGGAGTGGGGAGCTTGGTGGGCTGCCGTCTATGGGGTTGCACAGAGTCGGACACGACTGAAGCGACTTAGCAGCAGTATACTGATAAAAAGATGTTCCTTATTTAAATGTTATTTACTTTACATAATTTTCCTGTCGCCTTTTTGATGCTTTTAAGTCTTCCTTTTCTGTATTTTTATCTAGCATGCTGTTTTTTGTTTTTTTTTTTTGTTTTTTTCTTTTTCTTCCTTCAGCAGGAAAATTGTTCTGAGCCTAATTAGTTTTAAAACCTGGGTCCATTTTGTTTTTCATCCCTGTATCCTCCTCAGCATGCAGCAAAGTGCCTGGCAAGTGAAGGAAGTCAATAAGTTTTCTATTATTTAATGAATAAATAATGTTTCCATTCCTGCTTCCATCACCCCTGACTTAACACTCTACCTCTATTTCCTAATTAAAGCTCTTTTAAATTTTCATATATATATATATATATGAAATTCATGTGTGTGTGTATATATATTCCTACATTAACTGAACTTTACTCCTGATTTCCCCACTGTTTTCCCCTATTACCTCTCCTACAGAAGATTTTTCATTCTTTTCGAGTTTCATTCTTATCATCTCTCAGCATTGTCTTCACTCTCCATGATTGCTTCTGAATCACCCACTATTCTACCTTCATCTAATCTGCTCATCTGAAGATTATGCTACTCTATTATAACATACTTTTCCTGACTTTATTGTTGCCATATGTGGATTTCCAGGCATAATTCCACATTTCTTGAGGATTTCACTACTTGGTTCACACTTTCTATTCCATTTTAGCTCTTAATATAATGCAGTAGTGTAATTAACATAGCATTTAAGAGTATAAGGGGACAACCCAAGTTCAAGTCCCAGAATCATCCATTGTTAATATGTAACCTTGGGAGGTTACCTAATATTTCCCTGCCTCATGTTCCTCTTCTATAAAATGGGAATCATGGTATTATTATCTTGTAGCACTGTAAGAATTATAGGAAATAATGTATATAAAGCACTTATAATAGTATCTAGTACCAGTAAATGCTCAATAAACCTTAACTATTTTCATGATTATGCTCTGACCTCATGCAAAAATCTTCCTTCCACATGCTTATGATTCATACAACACCCTGGGGTTCCCAGGTGGCTCAGTGGTAAAGAATGTGTCTGCCAATTCAGCAGATGCAAGAGATGCAGGTTCGATCCCTGGGTCAGGAAGATCCCCTGGAGAAGAAAATGGCAACCCACTCCAGAACTCTTGCCAGGGAAACTCCATGGATAGAGGAGCCTGGTGGATTACAGTTCACAAGGTCGTCAAGAGTTAGACATGACTGAGCATGCACGCTTGCATGCATGGCCTCGGTACTTCTCCAAAACCTACTTGTTCACTTCTATAAAATTCCATAGCCAGTCACTTAAAATAGTATTTCTGAATTTTACTTTAACCCTTCTCAACATTGAACTCTTCTTTTCAGTCAATAACCCTTACATTACTCAGAAATTGAACCCATCTGGACATACATATTTCAGGCTTTCTCTGTATTCATAATGCTTTATTTTTTCTTCTCTCTAAGAGAAGCAATGGTTGTGCTTTCTTAGACTATCACAGTCTTAATTTATACCCATCAGTTTTCTCTTTTTACTCTTTGTCTTCAATCTCTTGTTCTCCATCAGCAAACTCCTCCAACTTCTAAACTTGACCAAGTCTTACTTATCCTAAAATAAACTAGCCATTTCTCCCTCATACCACTTTCTTCTCGTGTAAGCATTTTAGCTTTTTTTCTAATCCTCTTCAAAGGGTAATCTGTATTCTCCACTCCCTTTTCCTTCTTCTGCATTTCTGAGTATCTCATTTCTGAGTATCTCTGTTAGCTTTTAAAAATCTAGTTTTATCACATCATTTCTTAAACTTACTTTTCAAAGACAGGCAGAAATTGGATTGTCAAACAAACAAATAAACAAAGCCTCTCCTCAGAAATTCTACAATTTCTTTGCAACCTTGAATATGCTGACCACCCACTTGAAGCTCTCCTCTCCCATTAGCTTTCATGTAACTACTTTGCTTTCTTCACTCACAGGCAGTGGCAAAGGAATAGAAAGCAACATGATGACAAACAAAAACTCATGTTCAAGCAAAGGCCCCTCAAAGTATTGATATTAAATAAGACCCTTAGCTTCAATTTCCTCATCAGTAAAATGGGCATATTTGTTCATCTTGTTCACCAGTTTATAATGCTAATAAATAAAGTAATGGATCTGAAAATACCATAAAAGAAATAAAATACATAAAGTAGCTGAGTATGCTCTGATAACCTGGAAGCAGACAGGATGCAAGAAACTATACTTAAAGATTCTTGCTACCAAATTTGCTATGAGACTCTGAAGGACCCAAAGCTTTGTATCTGACCTAGAATGTTTTTCACCATTAAAAGGTTTCAGAGTGTCTTCACCATGGCAGTACCACCTCCATGAGAGCTCTTGCCAAGAAATTAAGAGCATTCACATCAAAAATGCTCCAACTTACCTGGACTCACTTCAAGATGAAAAAAAAAATCCTTATGACTATATTGGGGCCCTTTCATTTTTAGAAATATTGTGGGACATCAAAATACTAATGATACATCTTCAAATATACAAACATGTAAATTGAATTGGTCCATGTTAATAAGAAATATTACCAGTTCTTGGAGAAGGGGCCCTTGCAATTTCTAAGGAGCAAGGCTTCTTTGTAACTGCTGTGTCCATGAGATCACATAGAAAATTCTCATTTTCTGAAGGAAATGTATCCAGAGAGGCAGATGGTACAATTTCCATAGTGTAATTCCTCTTCTTTGGATAGGACTCCTGAAAGGAAGGAGAAAAAATAAAAATAGCTTTGTGATAAAGACAGCCTGTTTAATTTATAAAAACTAGAAAAGATAATAAGTTTCGTCAGTTCTTCTAAAAGTGATTGAGAGGTGATGATTCATCTGTTTGAATAAGTTATACAATTGTGTAACCCCAATATTACCAGTGATCTTTTTAGAAAGGTCCTTGTAATTTGGTTCCCCTGAAGTTGTCACTAAAGTTCTTGATTTCAAGTCATGATCTCTTTTTTATAAAATATGTGTGTTTTCTACTTGTGGCATAAACAGTTGTTTAATCAACAGTCATTCCCAAAATTCTTCTCCTTTGCCTGCTTCCTAGAGATAGCCATATGACTCAGTTTTTGACCAGTTAGATACAAAGGGAAATTTGCTGGGAGGCTTCTTGAAAAATATTATTTATGCAAAAAGGCTTTTGCAGAGCAGGATTTTTTAAAAGCCTGGGACCTTGATAATATCATTGAGTTGCTCAGATAGTTTCAGGACCAGTTTCTTCAGGCTTCTTAAGCAATTATTTAAGTTTCTTATTGTTTGAGTCATTGCTAATTGCTTTTCAGTCATTTAGAAGTGAAATGTGTTCCCATCCAACACACTTCCTTTGTGAATACTGTTAAAATACTAAGGTTACTCTTTCCGGGTTAGGATAAAATTAAGGTCTTATTCTGTATTGCTGATTCTTCAATATATTCTAAAAATTGGAATTCATTTCATTTTACAATGTCTATATCTTGTATAAGGCATTGTGTGTTTGTGAGAGAGAGAGAGTGTGTGTGTGTTTGTTACTCAGTTGTTCTCCACCTTTGAGATCCCATGGACTGTAGCCCACCAGGCTCCTCTGTCCATGGAATTCTCCAGGCAAGAATACTGGAATGGGTTGCCATTTCCTTCTCCAAGGGATCTTCCTGACCCGGGATTAAACCTGGGTCTACTGCATTACTAGCAGATTTTTTACCATTTGACCCACCAGGGAAACCCATACAAGGCATTAATGGTCAGCAAATATTTATTGAGCATATATCATATACATTTAGAATTATGCTAATTGCTGGAAATGTTTAAAAAATGAATAAGACGTAATCCTTGCAATCAGAAAGTTTGTAGTCTATCAGAAAAGAAAAACAGATTATCTGCATGATAAATTTGACAATTAATTGGATTTGCTTTTGACATATATTACCTTTATAAACATACTTCATTATCAAAAGAAAAAAACAAATGAAAAAAATAAACTCATTTTCAAAAAAGCTTCCAATATATATCCAAGGATTGGTAAAGATTTAGTACAAGCTCCTATTTTTTTTTCTTTAATGATACTTACAGTATAGTAGAATAAGTATTCAAGGTCAGAGTAATTGCTTTCAGACCATACCAGACCCTCGCACATCAAAGAGTCAATTATGTTCACTCTACTCTATTGAAAGCAGAAAATTGGGAGTAATTTATTTTTAACAACAAAGGGTGACAAAGTTGAAAGCATCCAGAGGAAAGCAATCAGGATGGTATATGATTTAAAAACCATGACACAGAAGAAATGATGAAAGGAACTGCAGTGTTCTATCCCAGAGAAGTCGTACAGCTGCGTAATAGTTATCTCAATATATTTGAAAGGCTATCCCTCACGAGCTTCCCACAGAGTAGGAAAGGGTACAAGAGGCTATGGTAGATTTATTCTAAAGTTCTTTGAGGCAGAATAAAGAAAAATGTTTATCAGCCAAGGAAGGCAAATTGGGTCAACACAAAAAACAATTTTCTGTGAATTAATAATATTGCTTATCTTCTAAAATGGATGTGCACTGATAAAATAATTAGCTAAAAGATAGCACTAGAAAGCAACACAATGAACTCCTCATAAGTGGAAATGCTTAGTTACTGATAAAATTATGTATAAAAGACACTGTATAATGAATACACCAGGTGACTCTAAACTCCATGAGAGGTAGAATTTTTCTCATTCACATTCTATCCCCAAAATCTAATATAACTCCTGTCACATAATGGGTCCTCAGTAAATACTTACTGATCAATTGAACAGTCTCGAACATCATTTTAAACAAGTCTAAGTACCAGTTAGGAAAAGGATAGTGCTTTTTTTAAAAAATTTTACTTTAAAATACTGTATTGGTTTTGCCATACATCAACATGAATCCACCACGGGTGTACGTGAGTTCCCAATCCAGAAACCCCCTCCCCCCTCCCTCCTCATACCATCTCTCTGGGTCATCCCAGTGGACCAGCCTCAAGCATCCTGTATCCTGCATCGAACCTAGACGGGCGATTTGTTTCTTACTTTACTTTACTTCTCTGTCTTCCTTATTATTGTTTACTGCTTTGAATATCAAAAGTGAAAAAAGTGAGATTCAATGAGATTGTAATGAATCTATGAAGAAAGAGTCTGTAGCTTAAACTTTGTTGTTTAGTCACAAAATTATATTCAGCTTTTTTGCGACCCCAAGGGGACTGTAGCCCACCAGGCTTCTCTATCCATGGGATTTTCCAGGCAAGAATACTGGAATGGGTTGCCATTTCCTTCTCCAAGGGATCTTCCTGACCAGGGATTGAACCAGCATCTCCTGCATTAACAGGTGGATTTTTACCATTGAACCACCAGGAAAGCCCCAGCTTAAACTTTAGTTCATCTCAAAATAGAATTAATCCAAACAATTATTTTTCATGGATTTGGTTAGGCTGGACTTTTACCATATTTGTAAAGAATTATGAGGATTTTAAAAATCTTGAAAACAACTTTGAAATTTAACCACACAGGATGAGTTAGTAAATTAAATACATTTATTAAAGAAATATTTTAAAATATTTGGAAATGGAATGGAAATAGAAATGGAAATGGAAATGGAAAAAAAATCACATGAAATCTAGCATGCTCAAATAACTAATAGTAATATTTTGGTGTATATTTTCTCAGATGGCTTCCATGTGTGTGGATATGTGGGTGAGTGTAAAGGAAAGACAATTTTAAACAATAATGAAGTATACCCTCTTCTTCTTAAGAGAATGCCGTTATTTCTCATTGGTGTAGAAGTCTGTAGTACACACACGCAC
>SJYH01007129.1:40942-56220 GCA_006408735.1 Sylvicapra grimmia
CATAAAACTGTTCAACTTCAGCTTCTTCAGCATTACTGGTTGGGGCATAGACTTGGATAACTGTGATATTGAATGGTTTGCCTTGGAGACGAACAGAGATCATTCTGTCATTTTTGAGATTGCATCCAAGTACTGCATTTTGGACTCTTTTGTTGACTATGATGGCTACTCCATTTCTACTGAGGTATTCCTGCCCACAGTAGTAGATATAATAGTCATCTATAATATAGATAACTTACCAGCTTCTTAATTATACATTTTGATAATACATTATAAAGATTACTACATGGCTGTGAAAAGAAGAGAAGTGAAAAGCAAAGGAGAAAAAGAAAGATATAAGCATCTGAATGCAGAGTTCCAAAGAATAGCTGGAAGAGATAAGAAAGCCTTCCTCAGAGACAAATGCAAAGAAATAGAGGAATACAACAGACTGGGAAAGACTAGAGATCTCTTCAAGAAAATTAGAGATACAAAGGGAACATTTCATGCAAAGATGAGCTCAATAAAGGACAGAAATAGTATGGAAGAAGCAGAAGGTATTAAGAAGAGGTTGCAAGAATACATTGAAGAACTGTACAAAACAGATATTCACAACCCAGATAATCACGATGGTGTGACCACTCACCTAGAGCCAGACATTCTGGAATGTGAAGTCAAGTGGGCCTTAGAAAGCATCACATGAACAAAGCTAGTGGAGGTGATGGAATTCCAGTTGAGCTATTTCAAATCCTGGAAGATGATGCTGTGAAAGTGCTGCACTCAATCTGCNTATACTATCATGTAAGAATGAAGCGCCAGCCTATGTTCAATACAGGATACAGGATGCTTGGGGCTGGTGCACGGGGATGATCCAGAGAGAGGATATGGGGTGGGATGTGGGAGGGGGATTCAGGATTGGGAGCTCATATACCCACGTAGTGGATTCATGTCAATGTGTAGCAAAACCAATATGGTATTGTAAAGTAAAATAAAGTAAAAATTAAAAAAAAATTAAAATTAAAATTAAAATTAAAAAAACAAAAAATTAAAGAGAAAAGAAAAAAAAAGAAATTGCTTTTCCAGCTGTTTCTACTACTCTTCCTTCCTCTTGTTATTTTCCTGCTTATTCTATATTTATCAGATGGTCGTTAGAGAAATAAAAGTTGCATTTTGAATTTTCCTGTTTATACTATTGGTCTCTTATTTGAAACAAAGGTGACCCTAGAAATAAAAATGGAGGTGGTAGAAATTGGTATTCTGAAATAGCTATGGAATAAACACAGACTGTGCAGCTTAACTTTCAGATATAATATGATCTGAATTCAGAGAACTTGAAATGGTACTTAAATTCTAGTATGTTCTCAGTTTGCTGAAAACACACTCATTGCTTTCCAAGCATCTTTGGCTCAAAACCAGTCACTTCCAGAAATGCAATCTTCATGTGTAAGTGGTTTTGCAGGAATGATCAAGGAAAAAAGATCGAAAAAGCTGATGGTCTAGATTATCTGGGGAAGAGGCAGCAGGAGAAACAGCCGCTGGCGTATAATTTTACTTCTGAGAAACAGAAAATGTAGAGGGAAAAAATATAGATGCTAAGGACCCTGAAGCACCTCAGAAGGAGAAAAATAGTTTAGGTTGCTCCGCTGCTGTAACAAGCTGCAGAGTTCTCGGTTTTGTTTGCAGACTGAGGTCTGCGGGAAATAAATGTCTGCGGCTGAGGGCAGCTAGAGATAACCAACATCCGGAAACACAACTACACCCTCAGGCGCTCTGGGAGTCATCTTACTGACGGGAAAAGACAGAGGAGCAGAGAAGAGACTTCAGCAGCAGGGAGACAAAGCGGGGACTTGAGAGCAGTTGACTGTGAGTAGAACTCCTCCCTCAGCAGCAGCCGCGGCCACTCAGGGCTCATTAAAGGGCAGGATTCACGTAGCTTCTGCTGTAGTGTCTTTTTTAAAAGATTGTTCTAATGTGGACCATTGTTTTTAAGTCTTGATTGAATTTGTTACAACATTGCTTCTGCTTTATGCTTTGGTTTTTTAGCCATGAGGTACGCAGGATCTCAGCTCACTGACCAGGGATCGAACCCCCACCTCCTGTATTAGAAGGCAGAGTCTTAAGCACTGGACCACCGGAGAAGTCTCTGCCATGGAGTCTTTAACATCTAGCATACTAATCAACCAGGGGAGCAGTCACGTTTCCCCAAAGCTGAGCTGTGTCCTCTTCCATCCTCTTCCACCGGCTTCATCCCCTTGCAGAGAGCACAGTGAGACCGTCCCACCCAAGAAGGCTTGATGTTTATTCATTTTAAGAAAACGCTTTGAGTGAGTGATGGAGAAAAGCTGATACCAGACAATTCAGGACAGTGAGTAAATTTATCTTCTTTTTAATAAATTAACTATGTATCACTCTACCAATGATAACCCAAAAAATGATTTGTTGGAGTTTCTGATTGTTCCTAATTCATGTCCTAGATTATTTCCAGAGCCTTGGGGATTAACTTGGAACATCTGGTTTATTTGCTGTTCTAGAAAGCAAAATTTAAATGATCCTAAGGTGAGTATCTTCCCTGGTGGATCAAATGGTAAAGCACCTGCCTGCAATGCAGGAGACCCGGGTTCAATCCGTGGGTTGGGAAGATCCTCTGGAGAAGGAAATGGCACCCCACTCCAGTCTTCTTGCCTGGAAAATCCCATGGACGGAGCAGCCTGGTAGGCTACAGTCCACGGGGTCGAAAAGACTCAGACACGACTGAGCGACTTTGCTTTCACTTTTCAAGGTGAGACTGAGTCACTGCAAAACGGTGAGGTTCCCGATGAATCGAGCAGCTATTCGGCTGCTTTTATTCAGTCTCACAAGAATTTATTGATGCCACCGATCTTCCTCTGGTGCCTCCAATACCTAAAAGCACTGTTGCAGGCGCTGATCCGTGCAGACAAGTGTGCGAGACACAGACCCACCCTCGGGGTGTGCAAGATGTGCTAGATGGGGAGAACAGACGTGCTTACCAGGAACTGTAAGGTCAGTAAGGTCTGTAAGGCCCTCACCAGTAGAAAGCCATCTGGGGAAAACAGTAAGGAATATTTCAGCTACGAGATAAAGGGAGACTTTACGAACACCGTGCGTGAATGTGACTTTATGGCTCTACAGAATCTAGCTCGATGACATGGGGACAAGCGAGAAGAAATAGCGAGCTCAGGCATTGCAACGGGAAAGTGCACTGCTCCTGTAGAGAAGGGCAGGCATACGTCTGGCAAGCAGCATTTACCGGAAGTCAGAAAGGACAATCGTGTGTGTGACGGTCTTTCTCATTATCCACTCATGCCCAGATTGGTGTTATGAAGTTTACATATCAACTCACTTCCACTGACTTTATCATTTTTGCTAAAATTGATTCATTTTTTCTTAACAACTCTTTACATTTTACTTTAAAAAATTAAAAACAAGCAAAAAAAAAAAAAAGCATCATTTGACACAAATAGAAAGTAGACATAAAATTTAACTGAAAATAAAGCAATGTAGTTAAACTCTCCCAGGTAGGCCTTTTTGATTGCTTGAAGCCTCTATTAATGTTTAAAAATGGAGATTAATCAACGGGAAGGGGGGAAGGGGGGATTGATACTAGAACCAAACCGCAAGTTTCCCTCCAACACAGCGTAGGAGAAAGAACTCAAAGAAAATGGGTCACTGAAGCCCGTCTGATGTCATGTCTGAGCGCCACAAAAATGCAGCTCCCGTTTACCAAGGAAGTGAGGGGCACACTGAGAAAATCAGCCCACAGAGAGGAGCCGGCTTAGATTCCAATTACAACTCTACAACAAAACAGCTAACAGCTCAGTGTGCTAGACTCTCCCGAAAAGGTGCCTCTGAGAGACAGAGAGAGAGACGTAAGGGGTGTGTGTGTGTGTGTGTGTGTGTGTGTGTGTCTGTGTGTGTGTGCACACGCGCGCATGCGTGCTCAGTCCTGCCCAACTCTTTGGAGACTCCATGGACTATATCCCTCCAGGAGCCTCTGTCCATGGAATTTTCCAGGCAAGAATACAGGGAATTCTCCAGGGAATCTTCCCAACCCAGAGCCTGAACCCACATCTATTGTGTCTCCTGTGCTGCCAGGCAGGTTCCTTACCAACCGAGCAACTGTCTGGTGTGTGTGTGTGTGTGTGTGTGTGTGTATATAGTTGACCCTTGAACACAGATTTGAACAACCAGGGTACACTTACACATGTATTTTTTCCAATAGTAAATACCACAGTACCATACAGTCCCAGGGTATATTCCGGGATGTGGAACTTTTGAATACAGAGGAGCCACGTGTGTCGAGGGATCATGTAAACCATCTATTTATCTTAAGAGAGACATGGACAGCATAAAAAAGCAAAAGAGATTGGCATATACTAAGCAATCGATATGATATTGCAATCATAAAAAGAAGTTGGGTATAAGTTTGGAAAAAAATGATTGAACTTTAGGCCAGATATGGCTAAAAGCACATCTTTCTGAGAAGATAAAAGTACATCAGAACATGAATGTAGTGTCAGAAACATAAGAAAAGCAACAAAAATGATCTTGGTTAATGCTAAAGGAAGACAAAATGTCAACTGAATTCCAGTCTTAAAAAGATTGAAATGTAAGTGCTAAGCAATATGCATGGCTCTCTCTCTATATATGGACATGCTGTATATACATATATATATACCCATGCATGCATGGCACGCCATAAATACTCAGACAACAATCAACAAATGAACGTTGCTAAAATGCGTGCATGCTAAGTCGCTTCAGTTGTGTCAGATTCTGTGCAACCCCGTGGACTGCAGCCCGCCAGGCTCCTCTGTCCATGGGGTTCTCCAGGCAAGAATACTGGAGTGGGTTGCCATTTCCTTCTCCAGGGGATCTTCCAGACCCAGGGATCGAACCTGTGGGTCTTATATCTCCTGTATTGACAGGTGGGTTCTTTACCACTAGTACCACCTGAGAAGCCAATATATATAAATTGTATGACCTATTTCAAAATCTTTAAATTCATAAAATTTTTACCAAAAATCTGAAGCAATGTCCCATGATTTTTCAGGTGAAAAGAGAACAGTCCAAATAGCCAGCTGCCACCTAGGCATCTCATCAAGCAATAAGTTGGCCCTCGGGTGTTCCCCAAGATATTTTACTGATTTCTTTTTTCTGTTGTTTGGTAAAAGGGCTAAGTACTTGAGTATTCCAGAAACGGAGCATAAATGTCTGCTGCTTACAGTCAAGACTCAATTATCCATATGCAAATAATTTTTGCTGTGTTTGTTATCCCAGTCTGCCATTATCCTTCTGCCAAGCAGAGTTTTCTAGGCCAATTTCCCCCACTGCTGATTGGGATATACTTAGGAAATTCACAGTTGTTTCAGCATGAGCCTCAACAAACCATAATTAGGTGAGTTTGCTGAAACAAAACACAGTCAAACTGAATAATGCATTCCAAGACCGAATATCAATTAGAGTAGCTGACAGGAGCCTCTGGGCTGCTCCCCATCGGCGTGGGTGAGTGAGAACCGCATTTTGTCTTCATTTTATACTCAGGTCTGCATGAAAATAGATGAGTCAAGCACTTGATTCTCACAGCAACCTTCCCACCCTAAGTACTCAGGTACAAAAGAGAGCTAGGAAAGCGTTTGTACATCCAGAGGGAAGTGTCTCTGTCTGTGATGTTAATAAACCTGATTTGCCATTCTTATCTTTCCTCGTCATCTAATTAAGGAAATCATACCATTCTTGACTTCTGTTCTCCATCACCTCTTTCCCAGTGGAAATGCAAGCAAAAGAGGATGCACCCTACTGTTGTAACTCCAGTAACTGGCTTGTCCACCTCATGATTCTAATTGAAGACAGGTTGATGATACTCTTAATTAGAAGAGTGCATGCCGCTGCTGCTTCTAAGTCATTCAGTCGTGTCCGACTCTGTGTGACCCCACAGATGGCAGCCCACTGGGGTTACCCCTGTGCCTGGGATTCTCCAGGCAAGAACACTGGAGTGGGTTGCCATTTCCTTCTCCAGTGCATGGAAGTGAAAAGTGAAAGTGAAGTCGCTCAGTTGTGTCTGACTCTTAGTGACCCCATGGACTGTGGCCCACCAGGCTCCTCCGTCCGTGGATTTTCCAGGCCAGAGCGCTGGAGTGGGCGGCCGCTGCCTCAGTACTCTAATTTTAGCAACTTTCCATTTGTTGATGATTGTCTGAATATTTACCACGTGGCAGTCACTTTGCCAAGTATTGGTAAAATGAACTGTTACATAATACTTAAAACAGCATGGTAAGGTAGGAACTGTAGATACTGTCACTTTACAAATGAGGACACAGACTTGAAAATGTTGTCTTTTGCCCAGACAGTGCTAAGTGTCAGCAGCAAGACTTGGTCTCTGGAATGCCTGATTCCAACGTGCAAGTGATGTCTTAGTTAGAAGCCAAAAGCATTCACTGGGCTCAGCAACAGTTAAACTAGAAGCTCTCATCTCAGATGTGATCAAAGGCTTGAAGTCTTCACAAAGCAGAGGAACAGAAGCTGGAAATCATCCGGTGGCCGGAGGACAATGAGGGAAAGGCCAGGAGGTAAAGGTCGCATACGCCTCCGTGCAGGTTTCTGCGTGACTGTGTCAAGGATGCTGCTGAATTTTCTTGTCTTTTCTAATTTATTTAGTCCAAAAAGGTCATTTCAACCTCAATGTCTTCTTGACAGTGACATACTGATTTTTATCAGAATTTCCAACTGGGTTGACTGACAGAAGCCTGAGAAGGTCAATGGCAGTGAGTCAAAGGCTCTGACCGACTGGAACCGCGATTGCATTCGGCTCACTGCTCTTTGCTCCTTCACTAATAACTGCGGTTTGTTTAATACTGTGGTTCATTAGACAAAATTCCTTAAGTTAGGTCGAAGACTAAAACACTCCACAACACTCAACACCACTTCCCATCCGCTGCCTGCTCCAATCAAGTTTCAGTGAAGTAAAGCGCATCAGGAAAGCAGGGAATTGTATTTCATGTAAAAAAGAATCTCACGTGTTAAATTCCCTTTGAAAGGTGCTAACATGTGTGCCAGGTGCTGCATAACAAGGAGCCAGAGAGGTGTTCTGCTCACACGACGATCACATTCCAAAGAGCGTCCTGTGTTGTGTGTGTTCAGCCCTCTTTGCTCGTTGCTGAAGACTAACTACCCTTAGAGCAGACTGCCCTGCCTCTCAGAGTCCACGCGGTTTGGGTAGAGCTCTTCCAACCAGAGCTGCCAAGCAGATTAATGAAGGATAAAGAACATGACCCAGCCCGGCCAGTCAGTATCGTCCATTCCACCAGTCATGCTAATGGGTTCCGAGACATTTGACTCAAGTGAGGCAAATGAGGGCCCAGTTTTTAGGATTGTCCATGGAATTTAAAAAACTATGATCACGGCATCCCGTCCCATCACTTCACGGCAAATAAAATGGGAAAATAGTGGAAGCAGTGTCAGATTTTATTTTTGGGGGCTCCAAAATCACTGCAAACAATGACTGTAGCCATAAAATTTAAAGAGCTTGCTCTCTGAAAGGAAAGCTATGACAAACCTAGACAGCATATTAAAAAGCAGAGACATCACTTTGTCGACAAAGGTCTTTATAGTCAAAGATCCAGTTTTTCCAGTAGTCACGTATGGATGTGAGAGCTGGACCACAAAGAAGGCTGAGCACGAAGGAACTGACGCCTTTGAACTGTGGTGCCGCAGAAGACTCTTGAGAGTCCCTTGGACCACAAGGAGATCAAACTAGTAAGTCCTGAAGGAAACCAACCCTGTATACTCACTGGAAGGACCAATGCTGTAGCTGCAAGGCTTTAGCCACCTGATGCGAAGAGCCGACTCACTGGAATAGACCCTGATGCTGAGAAAGACCGAGGGCAAAAGGAGAAGCGGGTGGCAGGGGATGAGATGGTTGGATGGCATCACCAACTCAGTGGACATGAGTTTGATGAAACTCCAATAAATAGCGGAAGACAGAAAAGCCTGGAGTGCTGTGGTCCCTGGGTCACAAGGAGTCAGACATGACGTAATGACTGAACAACAGCCGCAGCAATGGGAAGAGTAGCTGCTTGGCAGGATGGTGGGACGCGTTTCCGGAGCAGCTGGTAGCCATCCTGCCCCTGTGTGGAAAAAGACTCCCGGAAGAAGAAGAGGCCAACCCTCACCCTCACACAGCAAAGCGGGAAGATTTCTGTGATGTTATTCGAGTCCATAGAGTCAGCTGAAGGTCTGTCTACCCCTAGGTCTTTTACATTATAAGAGATAATGAATTTTCCTTTTGTTTTTCTTTTCTTCTTTTTGGTCTGGGTTAAGGAAGGATACGGTTCAGTTGCAAGCAGAAGAGTTCTGAATAATTCTTCCCCAAGAATAATTTTACCTCTTTCTCTTTAAAAACTATTTCTAAAATGAAGAGCTCTACTTTCCTGCCTTAATAAATACAGGCATCATAAGCTTTCCTTTCCATGTTGAAGTCTTATGTGAATTATCACTTCCTAGTATTATAGATGGAGGAGGAGATTGACTCTAATTATTTTTGGCTCTGAAGCTATCCTGAAAGTGATGGATTTTGAACTAAATAGCTGGCATCCATTTATTTCTAGTCTAAAGAGTTGACTCATTAGAAAAGACCATGATGCTGGGAAAGACTGAAGGCAAGAGGAGATGGGGATGACAGAGAACAAGCTGGTTGGATGCCATCACCGACTCAATGAATGTGAGTTTGAGCAAGCCCCAGGAGACAGTGAAGGACAGGGAAGCCCGGGTTGCAAAGAGCTGGACATGACTAAGCGACTGAAGAACAATACTAGAGGGCAATTTTAGATGTTTCCATATTTTTGAGCCATAGATTCCAATAACTCATTAGCATTAGTTTCTTATGGTAATGAGATATTGGTATATATGGATAAACCATGAATATTTATGTACACTGTAATTTCTTTTCAACTTTCTGCTAACTTATTAATGTTCCGTTGTAAGATAAGATATAACAGTATCATTTTGTGAAATAAGATGTAAGCAAAATATAACTGAAGGTTATCAGAATGTATCTGAAAGTATATCTGAAAGTATCAGAAGGTACTCTAAATAGTGTGGTGAATGTTATTTCTTGTACAAGTGCTTTATATACATAAAGGCATTAAATATGCATACACACATGCATAAATATGTATACACGTGTATATCATCCCTTATCAGTTTCTAATTCTGCATTGGTAACTTCTTCCCTGCTGCTGCTGCTGCTTAATCGCTTCAGTCATGTCTGACTCTTTGTGACCCAATGGACTGTAGCCCACCAAGCGCCTCTGTCCATGGGATTCTCCAGGCAAGAGTACTACAGTGGGTTGCCATGCCCTCCTCCAGGGGATTTTCCCAACCCAGGGATCAAACCCAGGTCTCCTGCATTGCAGACAGATTCTTTACCACTGAGCCACCAGGGAGGTCCGCCAACTTTCCCCCTAGCTCACCACAATACTTAAGAAAATCCTTGTTGGTATTTTATTTTGTATTCTTTGTCCCTTGCTACCTAAATGGTAGAATGAATTTGGGATTCACAGCTCATCAAATTCCCTGAAAACACATGGATCTTAACTGTCTGAAAGTACATTGCAATATCAGAGCAAGATCAATAATTCAAAGCCCACATTCCCAAATCCATCCAAAGGCATATATACACATATATCTCCTATGTATCCATTCCCCACTCCACCACTAAACATACCTTTTCCCTCAAGCCCTCAGGGAAAGGCTGCCCATAGAAAAACTAGTTCATAGCTTAACCAAAACACAGGAACATGTCGGTCAGGAAACAAGTACTTCGTTAGTGAGGTTTGGGGAGACTAAAAAGGAATTATAAATGAAAGAAGAATAAAACCTTGTGCTTGAAAATCCATTTGAAATCCGGTTCCTATCTCCAGCTAGGCTTATATTTCTATGGTCTCCAAAAGCCAGATTCTCCTCTAGAATCTGTCAGACCTTAGTTAATAAATTTTAACTGGACTTTGGTTGTTGTTTAGTCGTTAAATCCGGAGAAGGCAATGGCAGCCCACTCCGGTACTCTTGCCTGGAGACTCCCATGGACGGAGGAGCCTGGTGGGCTGCAGTCCACGGGGTCGCACAGAGTTGGACACGACTGAGGAACTTCACTTTCACTTTTCACTTTCATGCACTGGAAAAGGAAATGGCAACCCACTCCAGTGTTCTTGCCTGGAGAATCCCAGGGACGGNTGGCATCCATTTATTTCTAGTCTAAAGAGTTGACTCATTAGAAAAGACCATGATGCTGGGAAAGACTGAAGGCAAGAGGAGATGGGGATGACAGAGAACAAGCTGGTTGGATGCCATCACCGACTCAATGAATGTGAGTTTGAGCAAGCCCCAGGAGACAGTGAAGGACAGGGAAGCCCGGGTTGCAAAGAGCTGGACATGACTAAGCGACTGAAGAACAATACTAGAGGGCAATTTTAGATGTTTCCATATTTTTGAGCCATAGATTCCAATAACTCATTAGCATTAGTTTCTTATGGTAATGAGATATTGGTATATATGGATAAACCATGAATATTTATGTACACTGTAATTTCTTTTCAACTTTCTGCTAACTTATTAATGTTCCGTTGTAAGATAAGATATAACAGTATCATTTTGTGAAATAAGATGTAAGCAAAATATAACTGAAGGTTATCAGAATGTATCTGAAAGTATATCTGAAAGTATCAGAAGGTACTCTAAATAGTGTGGTGAATGTTATTTCTTGTACAAGTGCTTTATATACATAAAGGCATTAAATATGCATACACACATGCATAAATATGTATACACGTGTATATCATCCCTTATCAGTTTCTAATTCTGCATTGGTAACTTCTTCCCTGCTGCTGCTGCTGCTTAATCGCTTCAGTCATGTCTGACTCTTTGTGACCCAATGGACTGTAGCCCACCAAGCGCCTCTGTCCATGGGATTCTCCAGGCAAGAGTACTACAGTGGGTTGCCATGCCCTCCTCCAGGGGATTTTCCCAACCCAGGGATCAAACCCAGGTCTCCTGCATTGCAGACAGATTCTTTACCACTGAGCCACCAGGGAGGTCCGCCAACTTTCCCCCTAGCTCACCACAATACTTAAGAAAATCCTTGTTGGTATTTTATTTTGTATTCTTTGTCCCTTGCTACCTAAATGGTAGAATGAATTTGGGATTCACAGCTCATCAAATTCCCTGAAAACACATGGATCTTAACTGTCTGAAAGTACATTGCAATATCAGAGCAAGATCAATAATTCAAAGCCCACATTCCCAAATCCATCCAAAGGCATATATACACATATATCTCCTATGTATCCATTCCCCACTCCACCACTAAACATACCTTTTCCCTCAAGCCCTCAGGGAAAGGCTGCCCATAGAAAAACTAGTTCATAGCTTAACCAAAACACAGGAACATGTCGGTCAGGAAACAAGTACTTCGTTAGTGAGGTTTGGGGAGACTAAAAAGGAATTATAAATGAAAGAAGAATAAAACCTTGTGCTTGAAAATCCATTTGAAATCCGGTTCCTATCTCCAGCTAGGCTTATATTTCTATGGTCTCCAAAAGCCAGATTCTCCTCTAGAATCTGTCAGACCTTAGTTAATAAATTTTAACTGGACTTTGGTTGTTGTTTAGTCGTTAAATCCGGAGAAGGCAATGGCAGCCCACTCCGGTACTCTTGCCTGGAGACTCCCATGGACGGAGGAGCCTGGTGGGCTGCAGTCCACGGGGTCGCACAGAGTTGGACACGACTGAGGAACTTCACTTTCACTTTTCACTTTCATGCACTGGAAAAGGAAATGGCAACCCACTCCAGTGTTCTTGCCTGGAGAATCCCAGGGACGGCGGAGCCTGGTGGGCAGCCGTCTATGGGGTCGCACAGAGTCGGACACGACTGAGGCGACTTAGCAGCAGCAGCAGCAGCTGTCGTTAAATCACGTCTGAGTCTTTGCAACCCCCTGGGCTGTAGCCCCACAGGCTCTTCTGTCCATGGGGTTTCCCAGGCAAGAACACTGGAGTGAGTTGCCATTTCCTTCTTCAGGGGATCTTTCCAACCCAGGGATCAAACACACATCTCCTGCCTGGGCAAGCAGAGCCTTTATACCTGAGCCACCAGGGAAGCCCTACTGGACCTTTAGCAGAGACGATATATGATGGAAATAGAAAGAAAAGAATAAGTAAAGAAGGCTTTTTCTAAGACCAAACTATCTGAATTTAAATTCTAATCTGACACTCACCCCAAGTGAGATCTTAGGCAAAGTCCTTAAGCTCAGGTGGTCTCGGAGGTCTCTTCTGTAAAAGGGGCATCAGCAGGGCCTTGTAATAAGGACAAAATGAGGGGCTCCAGGTAAAGTGTGTAAGCTTAGCAGCTGCTACATAGAAAGAGTCAATGCGCATTTGCTACTGTTATTACCATAATACTTGCTATTATCATTAACCTTTTCCTTCAATTCTGATTAATGGGAAGTATTACATCACCAATTGAGTATCATCTAATGATATCACAAAGTGTGAGCTTCACTAAAATAGCCAAAGGAAGCTTGGTCAGATTTTTGGACCCTTTAAACGTGGCTAGCATCATTTCCACGTGTTCAGAGCAAGATCATTCTCTCTTGGAAATCACCCCCAGTGAAAACTAAGAAAATGAGCTAAGGGGGTCCCTGGTGGTCCAGGGTATTGACTCTGCCTGCCAGCGCAGGAAACCCGGGTTCAGTCCCTGGTCCAGGGAGATCCCACGTGTCTCGGAGCAGCTAAGCCCGCGCCACACCTCCCGAGCCTGCGCTCTGGAGCCCGGGAGCTGAAACCGCCGGAGCCAGGCGCCCAGAGCGGGTGCTCCACACCCGGAGGCGCCGCCGAATCGCGAAGCCTGCGCGCCGAGCGAGAGGACCCCCGCTCGCCCGGCTGGAGAAAAGGCCGAGCATGGCCAATAAATAAATAAACAGTGATTTTTTAAAAAGTGTTCTAAACTTTTCATCAATAACCTGCAGAATAGGTCTCAAAATCTATAACAAAAGAAACATTTCGAATGTTTTTCCCGAACAGCTTTTCCCGATTAAAGCATAGATCTCGTAATTTGTCACTGTAATTTTGTCTTAAAATTTGAATGTCTAACGTTTCACTTTCAGAGGACTGGACTTCAAGCTCCAGTTCTGTTCAGTTCTACATCATACATATTTTGAGCATTTACTATGTGTGAGGCAATATGCTATTAGGGATACAAACAAGAAGACACACTGCCTATTTTCTTAAAGATTATCCTTAACGCTGTATTCTCTACTAACTTCTACTTTGATGGCTGATGGCATAGGCTCTGTCTAGTTTCCCATCTTTCAGAAAGTATGACTTTAAGTAAACACCAGTATAATTTCAGCCATATAACAACAGTATGATAGCATTTATCAATTCAAATAGTGAACAGTTGCTTAACTATATTTTCAGCAAAGCTTTAACAAGCACAAAACTAAACACATTCTGTTATCAAAGCTTATCTTCTCAAAATCACTAAGGCCAAATGAACAAAAACATTTTTAATGTGCTCATTTGTTCCTATTAGACTCAAAGAAAAATAAAACAACATTTGAATTAAATTCTACTAAAAGGGGGGACATCTGCAGGTAATTTTGCCCATTATTTGATTTCACAGAAATAATGCAAGATTTATTTCTGCTATTAGTTAAAAGTTTAAGTACTTATTTAAAAGCAAAACCTACAAAGTTATTTTTCAGTGAGTCATTTGAACTGGCTGAGGGTTTCACTATCATGGGGCCAACCCACAATGTTACAAGAATAAAAATAAGTGATGGCAAAATGCATATGATTAAATACATCACTTGATTCTACCAAGGATCAGAAATCAGTTCTGCTTCAGTAATTCTCTTGGTAAATTGGAGAAGTTGAAATAGGGAGAAGTGCAGTATGGTCTTGGAGAAGGAAATGGCAGCCCACTCCAGTGTTCTTGCCTGGAGAATCCCAGGGACCGGGGAGCCTGGTGGGCTTCCGTCTATGGGGTCTCACAGAGTTGGACATGACTGAAGTGGCTTAGCAGCAGCGGCGGCGGTTTAATATGCTTAGATTCAGACCACAGAACCTCGTATTTCAGACACTTCACTTTCCTCCAAAGACTTTGCCCTGAACCTGGGCTGAGTGTCCCTGAGAGGAGGGACGTCTCTCCTGTGCAGACTGGACAGGGGTCATCTCCCCTTGTCAAGGACCCTGCTCGACAGATCAGAATGGTGGCCGCCTCTTTAGAGGTTAATATGCCCAACAAATTCAGCCTTCGTGTTTATTTAAAGCAATCCATTGTTTTTGCTGTTCCTGTAGCTGGATTTTCTATACTCCTTAGCAAGGCTTGACCTTCCTTAGGTGCAGCCAGGAGCACTGAAGAGAATTAAGGTAGAAGTGGCCGCGGTGCCAGGGGCTCAAAGCAGCTTCAAAAGCCACTGAGCACAGACAGCACGTGGCGCTCCAGGGTTTCCCCAGCAGCTGCAGCAGCGGAGGCAACACCTTCGGACAAACCCTCGTCTTTCCAGCCTTCCCTTCTGATCTCTTCCGGTGCTCTCCACCCAAGCTCTTTCTGAACTTCTCCCAGCCCTCTTCCAAAGCAGTGTCAGCCAGAATACCCACTGCTCCGTCGCTGTTTAGCCGCTCAGTCGTGTCCGACTCTCTGTGACGCCAGGGATTGTACTCCGCGGCTCCTCTGTCCATGGGTTTCCCAGGCAACACTGGATGGGCTGCCACGCCCTCCTCCGGGGGGCTCCCCCCACGGGGCCTGAACCCGCGCCTCCTACGCCTCCTGTACTGGAGGCGGGTCTTCACCACTGAGACACAGTCAAGCCACCATTGCTCCACCTAACCACAGCTCACTGAACTTGCACCTGACCGTTCTCTCGAGGGGAAAGCGGAGAAGGGCCTGTAACTGAGGCCAGTCTGGAACTAGCTGCGCAGTCTGAGCTTCACTGGACCCTTTGTTCCACTTGGCTGAGCCTCTCTCTTGTCATCGCAAGACTGCAGTCACTCTGCTGTTGCTGCTGCTGCTGAGTCGCTTCTGCTCCTGCTGAGTCGCTTCAGTTGTGTCCGACCCTGTGTGACCCCATAGACGGCAGCCCACCAGGCTCCCCTGCCCCTGGGACTCTTCAGGCAAGAACACTGGAGTGGGTTGCCATTTCCTTCTCCAATGCATGAAAGTGAAAAGTGAAAGTGAAGTCGCTCAGTCGTGTCTGACTCTTAGCGACCCCAGGGACTGCAGCCTTCCAG
>SJYH01007130.1:6948-21254 GCA_006408735.1 Sylvicapra grimmia
ATATTATGAGAATAAGGAAAATGATGCATCCATTAAAAAAAAAAAACAACTCTAGTGCCATAAAAACATACCAGAAATGCTGTTGAAATGTTTTTAAAAGAAATAACATTTTATTTTTTTAAAGTATAATTTTTCAACTGAAGTATATACTTAAAGTTGAAACTTTAAAAATTAAATAGAAAATTATTTTCCTAGGGAGCAATATTTAAAAAAAAAAAAGATGATGAAATATGTAAGAAAGAAAAATAGTTGAAATATCTGAGTTCTCAAATTTGAGAGTCTTTTTAAAGACGAGTACAGAAGCCAACAAGCTGTCTGTAACCAGGTTTGTTAGAATGATGTACACCTCTGGACAGGGAACACAGTTGCTCCCAGGCACACAGCTTACAGAGTCTTTCCAGGACTGAATATCAGACTCTGTTGTTGCGTTGGCCGCCTGCCTTTGCTTAGTACACAGCGTGTACAGCTCACAAGCCTGCAGGTGTGCCTGTGTGCAGACTTTTAACATTCGGAATTGCAAGAAGAGTGCCTTTATTTGAGTTGGCATCTAGCTGGCCTACCCCCGAATCAGTAAACCTAAATGAGCTGGCACCAAGAACCCACATACACGGACCACCTCCTCCTGTGAGACAGTCGCCGCTGAGATTGACCGGCATCCAGGTTCCAAAGGCAAGTCAGAAGAAAATGGAAATGGGCACATATTTAATTGCTTCTCTTGCCAGAGCACCATATCTGGGGAGCCGCTGTTCTTTGTAGGGACGGCATCCATCCTGTCTGCCCTCCTCACGATTTAGTGCAGCCGTGCTGGGTTCTTCCAGCTCCGAGGACAGAAAAGTGAGCGGAGCATGCAGAAGCTTCTCACAAGCTGAGAATTTTGTCCTAGTTTCTAAAAGCAGAGGCAGGCTTGCAACCCCCCCACTGCTAACCAAGTCGAAGCGCTCTCGGCTCACGGCACGACAGGCCAACGAAATCACAGAACGAGGTGTCGAGGCAAGGCATACGACTTTATTTGGAAAGCCAGCTGACTGAGAAGACGGCAGACTAACGTCTCAAAATAACCGACTTCTCGGGGTCTCAATGCCAGTTTTCCCTTTATAGAACAGAGAACGCAGGGAGGCAAGGGGGTAAAGTAAAAAGGCCATTAACCTGGCAATTTTTCCTGCAATGGCCAGCCTCGGAGAGGGGATGTGCTAACTGCCTCCTTGGAGCCCACCCATGGGTGGACCAGGTTCAGAACAAAGGCACTCTGGTGTGACATTCAGGCAGAAAGGCAAGGTTTCTCTGGGGCAGACCATTATGTACGGGCAACAATCTTTCAGTGAACAAAAATCACGGGAAGCAAAGATTAAAGTAAAGGCAGCAGATCTAAGTTGGGAGTCATAACCACTCTTTCCTGTAAAACCACGGTGCCAGAAGCTGACAGATATAATGGGAGTTTCAGGGGGTGAGCGGACTTCTCTATGAACAAGAGGGAAAGAGGTGAGGTCTAGAAACCTGCTTGGAGAAGGGAAGGGCAACCCTCTCCTGTATTCTTGCCTACAGAATCCTGTGGACAGAGGAGCCTGATGGGCTGCTGTTCACAGGGTTGCATTGAGTCGGACACGACTGAAGCGACTTAGCATGCTTTTCTGCATTGGAGAAGGAAATGGCAACCCACTCCACTATTCTGGCCTGGAGACTCCCAGGGACGGAGGAGCCTGGTGGGCTGCCGTCTATGGGGTCGCACAGAGTCGGACACGACTGAAGCGACTTAGCATGCGTTCCTGCATTGGAGAAGGAAATGGAAACCCACTCCAGTATTCTGGCCTGCAGAATCCCAGGGACAGTGGAGCCTGGTGGGCTGCTGTCTATGGGGTCGCACAGAGTTGGACACAACCAAAGGGACTTAGCAGCAGCAGCAGAAACCGGCTAGGAAATGAGATCTCTTCCTGGGAAGGCAGGAATCAGAGGAAGCCACGGAGATCACAGCCATTGCTTCTCATAGCAGGAAACCCGTGCACGAAGCCAGCTGTTGATGAGAAATCCTGACAAGACAGAGCAATATCTCCAGGTGGCCGGATAACGCCAGTGAGTCCTAACTGAATTTGCAGATGAAGATGCTACTAATTGGACATCCAGTGAGAAGACAGGCTTTTCACTGGTTTGCGTGACCATCGCTGAAAATCTGATTGTATTTAAAGAACGGGACAAGGTAGATAGACATGCAAAAAAAATCTCAAGGTGTCAGATTATCTGATAGCAGATGGACTGCCTCTGGACAGAGGGAGGTTTGTGTGGGAGGGATCCTCATACAAGCCTTCTCCTGCTTCCTCCGTGTCCCAGAGATGGAAACACAGAGCTCTTAAGAAGAAGCACACTTCCCAAATGCTCACTCTTGGTCAGCTCAAAGTGGAAAAGTGAAAGTCGTTCAGTCGTGTCCATCTCTTTGCGACCCCACGGACTGTAGCCTGCCAGGCTCCTCTATCCATGGGATTCTCCAGGCCAGAATACTGGAAGTGGATAGCCGTTCCCTTCTCCAGGGGAATCTTCCTAACCCCGGGGTTGAACCCACTTCTACTGTACTGCAGGCAGATTTTTTTACCATCTGAGCCACCAACGAAATTCCTACCAAGTACACTCACACCTAGCATCTATTGATCTTTTGTGCTGGGCTTTAGGAAGCATGAAGAAACTAATACACATTTTTGAAGCACAGAAAGAGCAACTTGCCCAACATCACAGACAAGAATCCAAGCTGCAGTTTAGTCTCCAGGGGCCACGTCTTTGGAACCTGTGCTCTTGGCTCCTGAATTCTCAAGCCTGACCCTAAGCAGCAGCTTGGGTACGTATATGCTAAGTCACTTCAGCCATGTTCTGACTCTTTGTGACCCCATGGATTGTAGCCTGCCAGGCTCCTCTGTCCATGGAATGCTCCAGAAGAACACTGGAGTGGGTTGCCATTTCCTTCTCCAGAGGATCTTCCCAACCCAGGGATCGAAGCTGCGTATCTTGCATTGGCAGGTGGATTCTTTACCATCTGAGCCACCTGGGCAGTCCGCACTTGGGAAAGGAGTGTTTTAGTATCCTTATCACACAACTATGGATATTTTCTTCCTGAATATTACAGAAAATCCAAAATCAGGTGGAAATTTCTGGAAGGTTAGTTGTGATAGAAAATTTGAAACCGTATCAATGAACACTCCATGCTGTATTACATTAAAATCCATTGATCTATCTTACACTTTGAATGGGTCTTCTGCCCATGAAAGATTTTGTAACATCATTCACTGGTCATTTGAAAAACACTGCTTCTCCGAGTTATGCAGTTCTCCCAAAAGTTGACAGATTTCTGAAACAATATCACAGAATCACACTTGTCATTATCACTGCTGAGCTGATCAGAAAGTTTTTCAAATACTGGGAAGCTGTCTTGATTACGAGTCACGGTTCTTAACCTAGGTACTTAGTCACTCAGGGATGTCCTATGCTTTGCAACTTCATGCATTGCAGCCCTCCAGGTTGCTCTGTCCATGGGATTCTCCAGACAAGAACACTGGAGTGGTTTGCCATTCCCTTCTCCAGGGGATCTTCCCAACTCAGGGATCGAACCCTGGGTCTCCTGCATTGCGGCTGAATTCTCTACCATCTGAGTTACCAGGTAAGCCCCAAGGTTCTTAATCAATGAGATGGTCCAAAGATGCAATGCCTGCCTGCAGACTGGAGGCTGGGTTTGCATCTTTACCTATATCATTAGCCTCAGGTCAGGTCTCATCAGGCAGAGAAAAGACTATGGAGGATTGAAGGAACCAGAGGGCTTGTGGAGAGAAGATCTTGTGAACTGGGGTGGTGACTGATCTCCTACAAAGAACGGTTCTGCAGTCAGCTCGAAAGAAGACCCCTTGCAGAAACCTCGTCAGTGCAAGAGAATAGGTGTAGGGGTTCAAGAGAAGAGTTATGACCCAAGTAAAACAAACGCTGGTAGGCAGGACCCACCACCAGATCTTGGAAACCAGAAACGCCTTCTAAGTCAGGTCTGGCTTTGGCCAAACTCCCAGCAAGCAGCGGCATTAGATTTTTAACTCCACTGGCCATGTCAGAATTTGCTTTTTTCCTCTTTATTTCTTGTCTCATCTTGATGAGAAAATGGGCCAGCCTGACTCTCTTTTCTTACTGAATGGTTCTCCTGTCTGGGGTTGGCCCAAGAAAGCAGAATGAACAAGCTCTACACCACAGGAGTCGCCGCTATTGATCGACCTGGATAATTACCATCTGGAAGTGGCCAGGATTGTGCTTGCCAAATATTTCAAAGAGAAAGAAGAAGATCACAGAGTGGATGGAAATGTAACCTGCAGAAAGGATAAACTTGCTTCCCATTGATGATACAGTGAAAAGCATCGGTCTGCTCCTTACTGGAACCCAACTGATGGAATTAACTCATGAACGATTAGAAAGCTAATGACCTGCTATTGTGATATTATATACAGATGCGTAGCAAGCTCTCAGGGCTGAAATGAGACAACCCATGGGGTCAGTTGTGTAAGATACTCTGTTTTGAACTGTGTTTTAAACATAGTGGAGGTAAAGGTTATCTTATACATCCCTCAACCAAAGCCACATTGGTGGATGCATTCTGTCTTTGCCTACGGAGAACCTCGCCACCGGATCTACCTGTGAGACCCAGTCATGTAAGGATGATGTCCTTATGTCCTGGGTCCCTTCTCTGAGCATTTGGCAAATTCACAGGGACCGTGACGCTCTCAGCTCAGGGAGAAGACCCTCTGACATCCTGGTCGTGTCCCAAAAGAATGCAGTGGCCCCAACAGGACTTCTAAGCCACTTGTAAGCACCCCTATTTTTTGCAACGTGAAAATCATGAGCCAGGTTTTTGCAACGTGAAAATCATGAGCCTGGGGTGGTGACTGACCTCCTACAAAGAAGTGTTCTGTGGTCATCTCGAAACAAGACCACTTCTAGAAACCACATCAGTTCAAGAGAATAGATGAAGCAGTTCATCAGAAGAGAGATGAACATCATCACCAGCCCAATCACGGCACGTCCTGACGTTGTTTCCATCCAGTATTTTCATATTTTCTAAGTCCTTTAATGATCCTCCTCGAGGGACTTCGGTGGTGGTCCAGTGGTTAAGAATCCATCTGCCATTGCAGGGTCAGGGGCACAAGCTTGATCCCCGATCTGGGAAGATGCCACATGCTTCCCGGCAACTAAGACCACGTGTAACTACAGAGCCTCGGTGCTGCAACTACTGAATCTCACATGCCTAGAACTCAAGTTTGACAACAGAAGAAGCCACCACGAGGAAAAGTCTACAGGCCACAACTGGAGAGTAGCCCCAACTCTTTGCAACTAGAGAAAAGCCCGCACAGTGACTAAGATCCAGCACAACAACAACAACAAAAAATAATAATAACAATCCTTCTTGATATCATCCTGCTCATCCAATGAAGAGGCGCAGACTTTAAAATAATCCCTCTCAAGTTAGCTGCCTTTGTACAAGGCGTCCTCCACGTCACTTAATGAAGTGAAGTAAATGCCTTGATGAAGTGTGTGAATTCTACTCAACAGGAAAAGAACGTTGCATGAAGGTATCAGGTCTTTACTTCAGGAATCTTGTGTGCAAAATTGCTTCCGTGTGCAGAAGGNAAGCCTGACCCTAAGCAGCAGCTTGGGTACGTATATGCTAAGTCACTTCAGCCATGTTCTGACTCTTTGTGACCCCATGGATTGTAGCCTGCCAGGCTCCTCTGTCCATGGAATGCTCCAGAAGAACACTGGAGTGGGTTGCCATTTCCTTCTCCAGGGGATCTTCCCAACCCAGGGATCGAAGCTGCGTATCTTGCATTGGCAGGTGGATTCTTTACCATCTGAGCCACCTGGGCAGTCCGCACTTGGGAAAGGAGTGTTTTAGTATCCTTATCACACAACTATGGATATTTTCTTCCTGAATATTACAGAAAATCCAAAATCAGGTGGAAATTTCTGGAAGGTTAGTTGTGATAGAAAATTTGAAACCGTATCAATGAACACTCCATGCTGTATTACATTAAAATCCATTGATCTATCTTACACTTTGAATGGGTCTTCTGCCCATGAAAGATTTTGTAACATCATTCACTGGTCATTTGAAAAACACTGCTTCTCCGAGTTATGCAGTTCTCCCAAAAGTTGACAGATTTCTGAAACAATATCACAGAATCACACCTGTCATTATCACTGCTGAGCTGATCAGAAAGTTTTTCAAATACTGGGAAGCTGTCTTGATGACGAGTCATGGTTCTTAACCTAGGTACTTAGTCACTCAGGGATGTCCTATGCTTTGCAACTTCATACACTGTAGCCCTCCAGGTTGCTCTGTCCATGGGATTCTCCAGACAAGAACACTGGAGTGGTTTGCATTCCCTTCTCCAGGGGATCTTCCCAACTCAGGGATCGAACCCTGGGTCTCCTGCATTGCAGCTGAATTCTCTACCATCTGAGTTACCAGGTAAGCCCCAAGGTTCTTAATCAATGAGATGGTCCAAAGATGCAATGCCTGCCTGCAGACTGGAGGCTGGGTTTGCATCTTTACCTATATCATTAGCCTCAGGTCAGGTCTCATCAGGCAGAGAAAAGACTATGGAGGATTGAAGGAACCAGAGGGCTTGTGGAGAGAAGATCTTGTGAACTGGGGTGGTGACTGATCTCCTACAAAGAACGGTTCTGCANGCTGAATTCTCTACCATCTGAGTTACCAGGTAAGCCCCAAGGTTCTTAATCAATGAGATGGTCCAAAGATGCAATGCCTGCCTGCAGACTGGAGGCTGGGTTTGCATCTTTACCTATATCATTAGCCTCAGGTCAGGTCTCATCAGGCAGAGAAAAGACTATGGAGGATTGAAGGAACCAGAGGGCTTGTGGAGAGAAGATCTTGTGAACTGGGGTGGTGACTGATCTCCTACAAAGAACGGTTCTGCAGTCAGCTCGAAAGAAGACCCCTTGCAGAAACCTCGTCAGTGCAAGAGAATAGGTGTAGGGGTTCAAGAGAAGAGTTATGACCCAAGTAAAACAAACGCTGGTAGGCAGGACCCACCACCAGATCTTGGAAACCAGAAACGCCTTCTAAGTCAGGTCTGGCTTTGGCCAAACTCCCAGCAAGCAGCGGCATTAGATTTTTAACTCCACTGGCCATGTCAGAATTTGCTTTTTTCCTCTTTATTTCTTGTCTCATCTTGATGAGAAAATGGGCCAGCCTGACTCTCTTTTCTTACTGAATGGTTCTCCTGTCTGGGGTTGGCCCAAGAAAGCAGAATGAACAAGCTCTACACCACAGGAGTCGCCGCTATTGATCGACCTGGATAATTACCATCTGGAAGTGGCCAGGATTGTGCTTGCCAAATATTTCAAAGAGAAAGAAGAAGATCACAGAGTGGATGGAAATGTAACCTGCAGAAAGGATAAACTTGCTTCCCATTGATGATACAGTGAAAAGCATCGGTCTGCTCCTTACTGGAACCCAACTGATGGAATTAACTCATGAACGATTAGAAAGCTAATGACCTGCTATTGTGATATTATATACAGATGCGTAGCAAGCTCTCAGGGCTGAAATGAGACAACCCATGGGGTCAGTTGTGTAAGATACTCTGTTTTGAACTGTGTTTTAAACATAGTGGAGGTAAAGGTTATCTTATACATCCCTCAACCAAAGCCACATTGGTGGATGCATTCTGTCTTTGCCTACGGAGAACCTCGCCACCGGATCTACCTGTGAGACCCAGTCATGTAAGGATGATGTCCTTATGTCCTGGGTCCCTTCTCTGAGCATTTGGCAAATTCACAGGGACCGTGACGCTCTCAGCTCAGGGAGAAGACCCTCTGACATCCTGGTCGTGTCCCAAAAGAATGCAGTGGCCCCAACAGGACTTCTAAGCCACTTGTAAGCACCCCTATTTTTTGCAACGTGAAAATCATGAGCCAGGTTTTTGCAACGTGAAAATCATGAGCCTGGGGTGGTGACTGACCTCCTACAAAGAAGTGTTCTGTGGTCATCTCGAAACAAGACCACTTCTAGAAACCACATCAGTTCAAGAGAATAGATGAAGCAGTTCATCAGAAGAGAGATGAACATCATCACCAGCCCAATCACGGCACGTCCTGACGTTGTTTCCATCCAGTATTTTCATATTTTCTAAGTCCTTTAATGATCCTCCTCGAGGGACTTCGGTGGTGGTCCAGTGGTTAAGAATCCATCTGCCATTGCAGGGTCAGGGGCACAAGCTTGATCCCCGATCTGGGAAGATGCCACATGCTTCCCGGCAACTAAGACCACGTGTAACTACAGAGCCTCGGTGCTGCAACTACTGAATCTCACATGCCTAGAACTCAAGTTTGACAACAGAAGAAGCCACCACGAGGAAAAGTCTACAGGCCACAACTGGAGAGTAGCCCCAACTCTTTGCAACTAGAGAAAAGCCCGCACAGTGACTAAGATCCAGCACAACAACAACAACAAAAAATAATAATAACAATCCTTCTTGATATCATCCTGCTCATCCAATGAAGAGGCGCAGACTTTAAAATAATCCCTCTCAAGTTAGCTGCCTTTGTACAAGGCGTCCTCCACGTCACTTAATGAAGTGAAGTAAATGCCTTGATGAAGTGTGTGAATTCTACTCAACAGGAAAAGAACGTTGCATGAAGGTATCAGGTCTTTACTTCAGGAATCTTGTGTGCAAAATTGCTTCCGTGTGCAGAAGGCAGTGTGATGATAATAAAAGAAGAGAGGTCTGCAGCAACAAAAAGATGAATTAAGGAGAAATCAGAAAGGAGGAGAAAGTTTGGGAAGCACCCCCTTTGATTCAGTTTCAATCAAAGCATTTTGGGAATCAAAGATTTTGAGTTTCAATCAAAGCATTTGGGAAGCATCCCTTTGACTGAGTTTCAGTCAAAGCATGTTGATTATGTCTGATTCATTTTTCATGTATCAGTTGAGTTCAGTCGCTCAGTCGTGTCCGACTCTTTGCGACCCCATGAATTGCAGCACGCCAGGCCTCCCTGTCCATCACCAACTCCTGGAGTTCACTCAAACTCATGTCCATCGAGTCGGTGATGCCATCCAGCCATCTCATCCTCTGTTGTCCCCTTTTCCTCCCCAAAACAAAAAACAATGTGTCACAATAACTGATGCATTTTGCAAAGTGTTAACGGAGTTTTGTCATGAGAAGCTGCAGATGTCTGATCTCATTGTGGTAATATGTTGACCAACTGCAAGACTTGGTCAAAGTTTATGAACTGAAGGATGGACTGCGCTTTCCCTCAGGGTAACAGCCTTTGCCAACAAAGGTCCGTACATTCAAAGCTACAGTGTTTCCAGAAGTCACGTATGGATGTGAGAGTTGGACCATAAAGAAAGCTGAGTGCCGAAGAATTGATGCTTTTGAACTGTGATGTTGGAGAAGACTCTTGAGAGTCCATTGGATCACAAGGAGATCCAACCAGTCCATCCTAAAGGAAATCGGTCCTGAATATTCATTGGAAGGACTGATGCTGAGGCTGAAACTCCAATCCTTTGGCCACCTGATATGNTGGATGTGAGAGTTGGACCATAAAGAAAGCTGAGTGCCGAAGAATTGATGCTTTTGAACTGTGATGTTGGAGAAGACTCTTGAGAGTCCATTGGATCACAAGGAGATCCAACCAGTCCATCCTAAAGGAAATCGGTCCTGAATATTCATTGGAAGGACTGATGCTGAGGCTGAAACTCCAATCCTTTGGCCACCTGATATGAAGAAAAGACCGTGATGCTGGGAAAGATTGAAGGCGGGAGGAGAAGGGGACGACAGAGGATGAGATGGTTGGATGGCATCACTGACGCAACAGACCTGAGTCTGAGCAAACTCCAGGAGATGGTGATGGACAGGGAGGCCTGGAGTGCTGCAGTCCATTGGGTCACAGTGAGTCGAACACACCTTAGTGACTGAGCAACATCAAAAAGAGGCTGGCTGTGTAGCCAGGTAGCAAATGAACTGATGCTGAAGACAAATTGGAGCAGCCCTGATGGTAGATTTCTGAGAAGCTCCGGGAACACCAAACCAACTCAACCTCAGACAAGCTACATCTGACAGGTCATCAAGGAACTGTTTTGTTCTTTGCCCCGTTATCCCTGACCTCAATTCCTGAAAAGTTAGGTGTAATTACTGGTCCTATGATTGAACAGGCAAATAAAAGAAAAAGAAATGACAGACTCCAAACAAATATGAAAAGATACTAAAAAAAAAAAATTAGAATGCAATTCTATTCTCAATCGTGGAACTCAAGGCTAATATTACTGGCAGGTTGAATAAAGAAATTGACCTACATCGACTGTTTCAATTCCATCTGATAATCAAGGGAGAATGGGGTGGGGAAAGGTCAGAGAGTCAGAGAAGGAGGTGATATATGATTAATGGAAAGTATTTTTGAAAGGCAGGTGCAATTAAATATTCACACTTATCTCGTTCCTAACCACTTCTCCATGCCCATGCCTGTATGCTTTCCAGATGAGATTTAAGTAAAACAAAAAGCTTATCTTATCTAATGCTAACTGTGTGCCCCGTGCAATGTTTACAATGGAGCCTCTCTTTCAAAAGGAAAATAAAATTATGCCTGTGGGATTAAAAAAAAAAAAAGGTCATTTACAAGTAGTTGATTGAACAGCAGTTAGCATCAGGCAAGGGCTAAGATACTGGGTTTGGGTAAAATGGAAATGAAACGCTGTGTTCTTCTGTTATTAAATTTCTTTTTTTTCTTAACAATTAATTTATTTATTTGGCCGTGTTGGGTCTTGGCCGTGGCATACTGACTGGAGATGTGGTGTGTGGGCTTCATTGCCATGTAGGATATGGAGTCTCCCCATCAGGGACGGAACCCACGTCCCATGCGTTGCAAAGTGTATTCTTAATCGCCGGACCAGAAGGGAAGTCGCTAAATTTTACTATAATTGGAAAATAATTGCTTCACAATATTGTGAATGCTTCTGCCACACATCACCATGTATCAGCGGAAGGTACACACATGTCCCTTCCCTCTTATCTCCCACCCCATCCCACCTCTCTAGACTGTCACAGGGCACTGGCTTTGAGCTCTCTGCATCACACAGCAAATTCACAATGGCCTTCTATTTCACTTACGATACTGGAGAGGTTTCCACGCAACTCTCTCAATTTGTCCCACCCTCTCCTTCCCACACGGTGTCTAATAAGAGTTTCCTGTCTATGTCTGAGTCTCCATTGCTGCTGCTGCTAAGTCGCTTCAGTCGTGTCTGACTCTGTGCGACCCCATAGATGGCAGCCCAGAAGACTCCTCTGTCCCTGGGATTCTCCAGGCAAGAATACTGGAGTGGGTTGCCGTTTCCATCTCCATTAGTGCCCTGCAAGTGGGTTCATTAGTCCCATCTTTCTAGACTCCATATATATGTGTCTGCTGCTGCTGTAGCTAAGTCGCTTCAGTCGTGTCCGACTCTGTGCAACCCCATAGATGGCAGCCCACCAGGTTCCCCTGTCCCTGGGATTCTCAAGGCAAGAACACTGGAGTGCGTTGCCATTTCCTTCTCCAGTGCATGAAAGTGAAAAGTGAAAGTGAAGTCACTCAGTTGCATCCGACCCTCAGCGACCCCATGGACTGCAGCCTTCCAGGCTCCTCCGTACATGAGATTTTCCAGGCAAGAGTACTGGAGTGGGGTGCCATTGCCTTCTCTGGTCAATTTACCACATTTATCTTTCTCTTTCTGACTTACTTCCCTCTGTATGATAGGCTCTTGGTTTACCCACTTCCTTGGGACTGACTCAAAGGTGTTCTTTTTCATGGCTGAGAAATCTTCCGTTTTATACACATACCCCAAGTTCCGTATCCATTTATTTCTCAGTGGACATCTAGGTTGCCTCCATGTCTTAGCTACTGTACAAAATGCTGAAGCAGAAATTGAGGTGCAGCATCTGTTTTGTTTATGGTTTGTTCAGGATATAGGGGCTTCCCAGGTGGCATCATTGGTGAAGAATCTGCCTGTCAGTGCTGGAGGTGCAAGAGATGCAACTTAAGTTCTGAAACCTGGTGTTCTTTCAACAGTAAGAGCCCCACTGACAAGCCCTACATGCGTGCCAAGTCCAACGTCTCTGCTTATTTTCTGATNTCCCAGGTGGCATTATTGGTGAAGAATCTGCCTGTCAGTGCTGGAGGTGCAAGAGATGCAACTTAAGTTCTGAAACCTGGTGTTCTTTCAACAGTAAGAGCCCCACTGACAAGCCCTACATGCGTGCCAAGTCCAACGTCTCTGCTTATTTTCTGATATCTTGGCACCTAGCTTATCATCACAGGGAAGGTTGATGGAACCAGCTATACATCCAAACCCATCAGGCAGCATCATCGGTGTGGCTGTATTTCTGGGAAGGAACCCTGTGTCTTGTGCTTCAACTTTTCATGAACCTGGAACGCATCACATGGACACAGATCCATATGTATCCTGTCACGGGTGAAGAACAGCTCTGTCATGAAAGCAATTCCAGAGAACCTTCTTCTCAGAGGCTTTTCTTTTTTTTTTTTTTTTTTGCTAGATGGTTCTCCATACAGGTTCTTAGTTCCCTGACCAGGAACTGAACCCTGGACCCCTGCATCGGGAATGCGGAGTCTTAACCACTGCACCACCAGAGAAACCCTCAGAGATCCTTCCAAAAGGACTGCCTCCAAAGAGGGAGTGATGTCAGCCAGCGCCTCCGTGGACATACAGAAAAGATTGAAATCAATGAAGCGACTCTGATGTCTGAAGGGGTTTGCAAAGCTCAAGGCTTGAAGCGGACGTTCAGGGGAGCTCCCTGAACAGAAGAGTCTGGTTGTGACACCTGCGATTACAACCTGCGTTTCGTCTTAGCCTCTGGGCTCTCCTCCTTTGCTCCTGAGTCTGGTTTTAGCCCCTTTTCTCTCCGCTCAACTCATTGAGGTCCTGAAACATGACAGAGGGCGAAGGAGCTGTTTTTACGGAGCCGGTGGTCGCAGGAAGGGGTTCTGGAGAGGGTGAGGCTGGGTCCCAGCCTAGGAGAGATGCTCACAGGTTCAGGTGCCCTGTCCGAGGAACAGAATCATGTGGACCTGCCCTAGGAGACATCAGTAAGGACGCCTGTCTTCAGTGGAGGAAGGAGAGGGTGGGGTGAATGGCTAGACTACGTGGAAGCATGTGGACTACCAGCGTTAAAATAGACAGCCGGGGGATCTGCTGTGTGACTCAGGGGGCTCAGCCAAGGCTCTCTGACAACCTCGAGGGGTGAGACACCATGGGAAGTGGGAGGGAGCTTCAACAGGGAGGTTCAGTTCACTTCAGTTCAGTCACTCAGTCGTGTCCGACTCTTTGGGACCCCATGAATCANCAAGGCTCTCTGACAACCTCGAGGGGTGAGACACCATGGGAAGTGGGAGGGAGCTTCAACAGGGAGGTTCAGTTCACTTCAGTTCAGTCGCTCAGTCGTGTCCGACTCTTTGGGACCCCATGAATCACAGCACACCAAGCCTCCCTGTCTATCACCACCTCCTGGAGTTTGCTCAAACTCATGTCCATTGAGTCAGTGATGCCATCCAACCATCTCATCCCCTTCTCCTCCTGCCCTCAATCTTTATCAGCATCAGGGTCTTTTCCAATGAGTCAGTTCTTCACATCAGCTGGCCTAAGGATTGGAGTTTCAGCTTCAGCAGCAATCCTCCCAATGAATATTCAGGACTGATCTCCTTCAGAATGGACTGGTTGGATCTCCTTGCAGTCCAAGGGATGCTCAAGAGTCTCCTCCAACACCACAGTTCAAAAGCATCAATTCCTCAGCGCTCAGCTTTCTTCACAGTCCAACTCTCACATCCATACATGACCACTGGAAAAACTATAGCCTTGACTAGATGGACCTTTGTTGGCAAAGTAATGTCTCTGCTTTTTAATATGCTGTCTAGGTTGGTCATAGCTTTCCTGCCCAGGAGCAAGAGGGAGGCGACATTTGTATATCTGTGGCTGATTCATGCTGACATATAGGAGAAAGCAAGATACTATTGTAAAGCAATTATTCCTCAATAAAAACAAAGAAAGGAAAAAAATAAGCCATAAAAGATCCCATGTCTTTTATTCTAGTGGAAACTGAGGGGGTAACATGTAAGATCAGAGATGAGTATATAATGTGCTCTTAAGTACACATTGTCCTAATAAAAAAGCCCAAAAGTAAACATGGTGTAATATGAAGATGTGTTCATTGCTAACCTTGTTTGCTGGTCCTGTGTAAGGCAGGTGGGACCTGACATTCTCTTTCTTTCCATGTCCATTTTTT
>SJYH01007130.1:21666-32334 GCA_006408735.1 Sylvicapra grimmia
AGAAAGGGTTGAATTAAAATAACAGGGCCATATTCTGTGAAAATTATATATATATATATATATATACATATACAATATATATGCAGGTATATGTTACTTATTGATACATTATATAAAAATGTATCTATAGATGCATATAAAAACATTGTTTGTAACAAATTATTATATGTCTATAGAATATGTAAAAAACAACTTAGAGAACCTTATGTATATATACAACTTAGAAAAAAATACATCTGTGTATATTCTATGTATCTGTTTATAAATGTGCTTCCTTGCTCAGCCATATCTCATTGTTTGCAACCCCATGGGCTGTAGCCCACCAGGCACCTCTGTCCATGGGATTCTCCAGGCCAGAATACTAGAGTGGGTTGCCATTCCCTGATTCAGGGGATGTTCCCAACCCAGGGATCGAATCCAGGTCTCCCCGATTGCAGGCAGATTTTTTTTACCAGCTGAGCTACCAGGGAAGCCTTATGCATGGACACACACACACACACACACACACACACACACACACATATGAATTTATGTATAGTTAACATGTATAAATGGCAACCCACTCCAGTGTTCTTGCCTGGAGAATCCCAGGGACAGGGGAGCCTGGTAGGCTGCCGTCTATGGGGTCACACAGAGTCGGACACGACTGAAGTGACTTAGCAACAGCATTCATAAGTTTATATGGCATATCTGTAGCAAATATATATACATATTTGTGTGTGTGTGTGTGTGTATATATATATATGTATATATCATCCCCAGTGACTCAGCAGTAAACAATCTAGCTGCAATGTGGGAGACCCAGGTTCGATCCCTGGGTCAGGAAAATCCCCTGGAGGAGGGCATGGCAACCCACTCATCTTCTTGACTGGAGAATCCCATGGACAGAGGAGATTGATAGTCCATGGGGTCACAAAGAGTCCGATGTCACTGTGTGACTGAGCACTCTCTCACACACACACACACATATGTATTTTTTTGTATTTACTTATTCATCTGTGTGTGTACATAAGTTTCCAAGTATTCTTCCTGAGCAACCATTCCCTCCACAATCACCTAAGACCCCCACCCCAACATCCACCACCCCTTTTTTGTTTATCAAGAGGATAACAGTGCACAAAACAATTCCTTTCCTTCCCTGCAGGTGGCTCTCCTATGCGATGGGGAGGTGACGACAGAGCCTTCTGGAGCAGAAGGGCAAGGCAGGGCCCCAAGCTGGGGACCGAGCGTGGCTGGGAGGGCATCACGCCACTGGACCAACGGAAGACAGAGACCAGAGGGCTGGTCTGGGAGAACAAGGACCCAGACAGGGGATGNATATATATGTATATATCATCCCCAGTGACTCAGCAGTAAACAATCTAGCTGCAATGTGGGAGACCCAGGTTCGATCCCTGGGTCAGGAAGATCCCCTGGAGGAGGGCATGGCAACCCACTCGTCTTCTTGCCTGGAGAATCCCATGGACAGAGGAGATTGATAGTCCATGGAGTCACAAAGAGTCCGATGTCACTGTGTGACTGAGCACTCTCTCACACACACACACATATGTATTTTTATGTATTTTTTTTTTCATCTGTGTGTGTACATAAGTTTCTAAGTATTTTTCCTGAGCAACCATTCCCTCCACAATCACCTAATACCCCCACCCCAACATTCACCACCCCTGTTTTGTTTACCAAGAGGATATCAGTGCACAAAACAATTCCTTTCCTTCCCTGCAGGTGGCTCTCCTACGTGATGGGGAGGTGACGACAGAGCCTTCTGGAGCAGAAGGGCAAGGCAGGGCCCCAAGCTGGGGACCGCGCGTGGCTGGGAGGGCATCACGCCACTGGACCAACGGAAGACAGAGACCAGAGGGCTGGTCTGGGAGAACAAGGACCCAGACAGGGGATGTTGAGACTGGGCCACGCGTGGGAAGGTGGACGAGGGAAGGAGGGCAGAGAGGCGCTGGCCAGGCAGGGAGTGAGGAGGACCCGATGCCCACTCAGTCTAATACCCACACCTGGGAATGCTCCAGCAAAGGGCCCATGTACACTTCAGCTCAGCTCATTTCAGTCGCTCCGTTGTGTCTGACTCTTTACAGCCCCATGGACTGCAGCACGCCAGGACTCCCTGTCCATCACCAACTCCTAGAATTTGCTCAAACTCATGTCCTTTGAATTGGTGATGCCATCCAACCATCTCATCCTCTGTCATCCCCTTCTCCTCCTGCATTCAATCTCTCCCAGCATCAAGGTCTTTTCCAATGNCCCCATGGACTGCAGCACGCCAGGACTCCCTGTCCATCACCAACTCCTAGAATTTGCTCAAACTCATGTCCTTTGAATTGGTGATGCCATCCAACCATCTCATCCTCTGTCATCCCCTTCTCCTCCTGCATTCAATCTCTCCCAGCATCAGGGTCTTTTCCAATGAGTCGGTTCTTTTTCATCAGATGGCCAAAGGATTGGAATTTCAGCTTTAGTAGCACTCCTTCCAATGAATATTCAAAGGGAAGATGTAGCCTTTTTTAAAAAAGTATTGTTATCTTTCTAATTACAGAGAATTTGCAAGGAGGATAGAACTGCAATCTTAACTCTCACCCAGAGATATCACCTGTGAATATATGGCTATCTAGCTGATAGTCCTTTTTTACACATATTACTTGAAAGCTGTGAAATTGAGAGAGATGAGAGGGGGATAAACAGAAAGGAATAAATTACAGGAGTTTGAGATTAATATATACATATTACAATATATAGGACTTCCCTGGTGGCTCAGATGGCAAAGTGCCTGCCTACAATGAAGGAGACCGGGTTCGATCCCTGGGTTGGGAAGATCCCCTGGAGAAGGAAATGGCAACCCACTCTAGTACTCTTGCCCGGAAAATCCCATGGATGGAGGAGCCTGGTGGGCTACAGTCCATGGGGTCGCAAAGAGTTGGACAGGACTGAGTGACTTCATTTCATACTACGATGTTGATGTATAATCAGATAACCAGCAAGGACCTAGTGTGTAGCACAGGAAACTTTTCTCAATATTCTGTAATAACCTATAATGGAAAAGAATGTGAAAATGAACACACTGGAAAAGACCCTGACGCTGGGTAGGAGGAGACTACCCAGGGCAAGGAGGAGAAGGGGGAGACAGAGGGTGAAATGATTGGCTGGCATCACCGACTGGATGGACATGAGTTTAATTCAAACCCCCCGGGAGACAGTGACGGACAGGGAAGCCTGGTGTGCCGCAGCCCAACTGATACCAGAAGTCAGACACTTCTTAGCGACTGAACAACAACACGTCTCTTCAGTCTTTCCACGTGGCAGCTGTTTTTACGAGCACCTTCTGATTCACTCACTAAGAATCGGAGGAGTTCTCTGATTGTCTGCATCTTACAGAAGAGAAAATGAAGCCCAGAGAGGTTAAGTCAACTGTTCAGCTTCACACAGCTCCTGAGGTCGTATAGCAGTGTTCATTTGGCCACTGGTAAAGACACCTCCTTCCACGGGATTTTCCAGGCAAGAGTACTGGAGTGGGGTGCCATTGCCTTCTCCGTAGCAGTAACAGCAGCAAAGACATACATCAGGGGAGATGCACGTTTCGGAGATCTTAATCTTCCTTTGCTGAATGCTGCACCCTGAAGGCTTTTACACCTCTTCTGATGGTGAAAGGAAAGTTGCTTGTGCATTCTGACAGATCACCAAGAGCAATTTCAAGAACACATTTCTCAATATGAGCATCATTTGCAAAGACCTCTTGGCTGACACGACCCCAAGATACGAACGTGATCTTATATCACATTTGAACCATGTTTTGTATCATGTGACAGCAGTCTAGGAAAATGATTTTGTATCAAACGTATGTTTAAAATGCTTGCAGAGTATGCTGAAATATGAACTTCAGACTTTCCCAACCATTCAGGCATATGAAGAAAGCATATTGGATTTTGTCTTCCAAGGTGAATATGGCACCCTTTAAAACTGCCATAGTTCCGTTTAAATAAAGTACTGGGGTGGCTCAGCACGGCAAGAATCTACCTGCAATGCAAATGTGGGTTCTATCCCTGGGTCAGGAAGGTTCTCTGGAGAAGGAAATGGCAACCCACTCCAGTATTCTTGCCTGTAGAATCCCATGGACAGAAGAGCCTGGTGGGCTACAGTCCATGGGGTTACAGACAGTTGGACATGACTTATCAATTCACCACCACCACGTATATCCAGGTGAAGTAGATTCTGTCAAAAAAAAAAAGCCTGCTCAATTTGCCAGCTGCTAAGTCGCTTCAGTTGTATCCGACTCTGTGAAACCCCATAGACGGCAGCCCACCAGGCTCCCCCATCCCTGGGATTCTCCAGGCAAGAACACTGGAGTGGGTTGCCATTTCCTTCTCCAATGCATGAAAGTGAAAAGTGAAAGTGAAGTCGCTCAGTCGTGTCCGACTCTTAGCGACCCCATGGACTGCAGCCCACCAGGCTCCTCCATCCATGGGACTTTCCAGGCAAGAGTACTGGAGTGGGTTGTCATTTACCTACCTGGTCCTAAACCAATTTTAGGATCCCTGTGCCTTCTGTCCATGAGCGCTCTTCCTCATCATGGGGAAGGCTCCTCGGCAGCTTTTTCTAGCCCTGAGCTTCAAAAGCAAACAGACATTCAAACAGGCACCAAGATGGAGATGACCCCTCTCTGACTTCTCCCAACGATCTCTCTTGGTTAACCAGGAGTGTTTGCTTCTGCAAGAGGACAAAATATATATCTTTTCCTTTCTACTGGTTGACCACTCCTGCTATCTGCCCGCCAGCTCTGCCTGCAGCTTTAACACTCCTGTGTAAACACTCTCAGCAATGGTTTAAAGGCCACAGGATTAATTACCAACCTGAAGAAACCTACCAGGAAAGTTCTGTATCAAAAAATGTTAAAGCAGTCCGTCAGCTTCTTTCCTAACCTGACCTTCTTAAACTACCTTATGAACCAGGGATTCCACTCCTGGGTACACTTCCTAAAAACAGGAAAAGAATCATTCAAAAAGATACATGCATTCTTGTGTTCACCGCTGCAGTATTTACAGTAGCCAGGACATGGAAAGAAGTGAAGTGTCTGCTGATGGAGGAATGGATAAGGATGATGGAATATTAGTCAGCCATATAAAGAATGAAGCAATCCCGTTTGCAGCCACACGGACGGACCTAGAGAATGTTGCTGTGTTTCGTTGCTCAGTCGTGTCCGACTCTTTGCGACCCCATGGACCGTAGCCCACCAGGCTCCTCTGTCCATGGGGATGCTCCAGGCAAGAATACTGGAGTGGGTTGCCATGTCCTTCTCCAGGAGAGCACACTATGTTTGGTGAAATAAGTCTGAGAGAGAAAGCCAAATACTATCATGTTATATCTAACATGTGGGATCTAAAATATAATACAAAGCAATGCACGTATAAAAGAGAGGGCAACTCAGGAATACAGGACAGACTCATGATTACCAGTGGGGAGGGATAAGGTAAGAGGTGGTTCAGAGAGTCGGGAATTGAGAGGGACAACCAACTAAGTATGAGACGCCTGACCTTCCATGCATATTGGAGAGTCGAGGCAAACACTGCCATTATTTTGTGATGACTTTATTTTACTTCTGTTGTGGTGACTTTAAATGGAGTATAAAAGCATAAAACTGTTGAGTCACTGTGTTGTAAACTTGAAACTAATATGACACTGTAAATCAAATAGACTTCAATCTTAAAAGAATAAAAATACATCAATAGGACATTATCGCCTCTCTTGAAACCTTATTGAAAATGAGCTGTTAAACATGGGTGGATATAGAGAGTCATACTCAGTGAAGTAAGACAGAGAGAGAGAAGGAGAAATCTCATATGACATCTCTTATATTTGGAATCTAAAAAGAAATGATACAAATGATTTATTTACAGAACAGAAAGAAATACACAGACTTTGAGAACGAACTTATGGTTACCAGCAGCAAAGGATGGGAGAAAGTGATAGGCAGGGAGTTTGGGATGGACGTGTACACACTGCTGTGTTTAACATGGAGAACCAGCAAGGACCTGCTGGACAGCACAGGGAACTTTGCTCAATACTGTGTAATAACCTTATGGTCACCAGGGGGAAGGATGAAGGGACAGTCAGGGAGTCTGGGATGGACATGGACACACTGCTCTGTTTAACATGGAGAACCAGCAAGGACCTGCTGGACAGCACAGGGAACTCTGCTCAATGCCATGTGGCAGCCTGGATGGGAGGGGAAGTTTGGGGGAGAATGGATACATGGATATGTATGACTGAGTCCTTTCCCCATTCACTGGCACCTCTCACATCATTGTTAACTGGCTATGCTGCTGTTGCTAAGTCGCTTCAGTTGTGTCCGACCCTGTGCGATCCCATAGATGGCAGCCCACCAGGCTCCCCCATCCCTGGGACTCTCCAGGCAGGAACACTGGAGTGGGTTGCCATTTCCTTCTCCCTATATGCCAATACAAAATAAAAAGTTGCCCCCCCAAGATGAGATGCTCATTCATCAGAAGCAAGAAAAGATAACTTGCATTTCTAGATACATAAAAGTCTCCTTGTATCTCTTCCCGATCTCAAAACCTAGAATCCCATACATTGGAAAACTCAGGTTGAAAGTGTACTAATTCAGGGCTTTAGGGCTGCCAATAGATGTTACCAGGGTGTCTTTTGCCCGTATTTTCCTTTGGTCTTTCATNGGCAAGAAAAGATAACTTGCATTTCTAGATACATAAAAGTCTCCTTGTATCTCTTCCCGATCTCAAAACCTAGAATCCCATACACTGGAAAACTCAGGTTGAAAGTGTACTAGTTCAGGGCTTTCTGACTGCCAATAGATGTTACCAGGGTGTCTTTTGCTGGTGTTTTCCTTTGGTCTTTCATCATTTACTTTATTTATTTTAATTTTATTTTTTTTTTTATNAGAGAGTCATACTCAGTGAAGTAAGACAGAGAGAGAGAAGGAGAAATCTCATATGACATCTCTTATATTTGGAATCTAAAAAGAAATGATACAAATGATTTATTTACAGAACAGAAAGAAATACACAGACTTTGAGAACGAACTTATGGTTACCAGCAGCAAAGGATGGGAGAAAGTGATAGGCAGGGAGTTTGGGATGGACGTGTACACACTGCTGTGTTTAACATGGAGAACCAGCAAGGACCTGCTGGACAGCACAGGGAACTTTGCTCAATACTGTGTATAACCTTATGGTCACCAGGGGGAAGGATGAAGGGACAGTCAGGGAGTCTGGGATGGACATGGACACACTGCTCTGTTTAACATGGAGAACCAGCAAGGACCTGCTGGACAGCACAGGGAACTCTGCTCAATGCCATGTGGCAGCCTGGATGGGAGGGGAAGTTTGGGGGAGAATGGATACATGTATATGTATGACTGAGTCCTTTCCCTTCACTGGCACCTCTCACATCATTGTTAACTGGCTATGCTGCTGTTGCTAAGTTGCTTCAGTTGTGTCCGACCCTGTGCGATCCCATAGATGGCAGCCCACCAGGCTCCCCCATCCCTGGGACTCTCCAGGCAGGAACACTGGAGTGGGTTGCCATTTCCTTCTCCCTATATGCCAATACAAAATAAAAAGTTGCCCCCCCAAGATGAGATGCTCATTCATCAGAAGCAAGAAAAGATAACTTGCATTTCTAGATACATAAAAGTCTCCTTGTATCTCTTCCCGATCTCAAAACCTAGAATCCCATACATTGGAAAACTCAGGTTGAAAGTGTACTAATTCAGGGCTTTAGGGCTGCCAATAGATGTTACCAGGGTGTCTTTTGCCCGTATTTTCCTTTGGTCTTTCATCATTTACTTTAAACCTGAGAAGAAAGGTAGGTGAACAAATGTTCTCCTTGAGTTTTCAGCTAGGTTATTCTCCCTGCATGTTGCAATCTTGTTGCCAGCTCTTGGTGAATTTCACTCTCTTCAGGTCCATATGGCCTTGCAAGTTATAGTTGCCATTGAAAGGAGAGAAGAACTAGGGGGGGTGGGGTGTGTGTGTCATAGATTGCCCTAGGGAATTCAGGCATAAAGGTCATTTTATCTACAGTTAATCGTCTACCAGTGACTGACAAAGACCTGACCACAATCGGTCAAATCAGTGGATTAAAAAAAAAAAAAGAAAAGATTCTGCAAAGTGGAGGAGTCTTTACCAGATACACAAAGTGTAACAATTCAACTAGAACTCACAGAGGCTGGTGTTGACCAGCCCCACCCCAAGCATGGGGAAAGATTGGGCTGTACATGGACCTCCAGCCCCAACCCAAGCATGGGGAGAGATTGGGCTGTACATGGACCTTGCTCATCGTAAACATTTTCTCAGCCTTAGAAGACAGACATTGCCTGTTGATAAGCCACACAAGTGCCGCCTGTATGTGAGCAACACGACTCCTGTTTATTTTTCCAGCTTCCTGAAACTCTAAAGAGTCTGATGAAGACTGCATCCCACTAGAGAAGGCTGAGCAATCATATAGGATGTCCCATTTCAACAACAAATAAAAACGGTGGCAGTGATGTTGGTGGTGGCTGAAGGTTAACAGTCGAGACTCCAGTGGACAGTCTTTGCTGAGAGACTTTGGCATTTGCTTTCTTAGGATTCAGAAATCCCGGTTACCCGGGAAAGAACCTCACACCTGGGCCCTGGCCGGATGTCCCCACTGAAGCCGGAGCGATCAACTAAGTCAGATCAAATATGTGCCTGAGATAGGAAGCCGCTAATCTGCCTGCAGAGGCAAAGGGTTTTCATGAACTGTTTAGTTCAGTTCAGTTCAGTCACTCAGTTGAGTCTGGCTCTTTGCAACACCATGAACTGCAGCACGCCAGGCCTCCCTGCCCATCACCAACTCTCACAGTCCACCCAAACACATGTCCATTGAGTCAGTGATGCCATCCAACCATCTCAACCCCTGTCGTCCCCGTCTCCTCCCGCCCTCAATCTTTCCCAGTATCAGAGTCTTTTCAAACGAGTCAGCTCTTCGCAGCAGGTGGCCAAAGTATTGGACTATAAAGAAACCTGAGTGCCGAAGAATGGATGCTTTTGAACTGTGGTGTTGGAGAAGACTCGTGAGAGTCCCTTGGACTGCAAGGAGATCCAACCAGTCCATCCTAAAGGAAGTCGGTCCTGGGTGTTCACTGGAAGGATTGATGTTGAAGCTGAAACTCCAATATTTTGGCCACCTGATGTGAAGAACTGATTCATTGGAAAACACCCTGATGCTGGAAAAGATTGAAGGCGAGAAGAGAAGGGGACGACAGAAGATGAGATAGTTGGATGGCATCACCGACTTGATGGACATGGGTTTGGGTGGACTCTGGAAGCTGGTGATGGACAGGGAGGCCTGGCGTGCTGTGGTTCATGGGGATGCAAAGAGTCGGACACGACTAAGTGACTGAACTGAACTGAACTGTACATGGCGGGGGCAACGGGGGCTCCCCTGGGTCTTTGTTGGCACACGTGGGTTTTTCTCTAGCTTGGCAAGCAGTGGCTACTCTCCCATTGTGGCACGTGGCTACTCACTGCAGTCACTTCCCTGGTTGTGGAACATGAGTTCTAGGCACAGGGTGTTTGTTAGCCGTGGTGCACAGACTTAGTTGCCCCATGGCAAGTGGGATGTTCCTGGACCACGGATCAAACCCGTGTCCTCACACTGGCGTGCAGATTCTTTACGACTCGACCACCCAGGAAGTCCCTCTCTAACTGAGGTCAAGCTTCCTTTCAATATTTGGGCACTTAATTTACTCAGTATGGGCTCCATAGCCCAGAGCCTCACCATCACCACTGTAGAGCGTGCTATCGTATTGGTGAGAATAATACACACCGCACTGCTTCAATTCATACAACCTCCACCACCTCTGTGGTTTTAAGCCCAATGGCCTGGAAGTAAAAAAAGGGCTATAAAAGCCTTGACGGTAACTTTTTACCTAAAGAGGATCTGGATTGATATCAACTGCTCAAGCAAAGAAATGTCACTGGTTTATCCATGGGGCTCGGAAGCAGGATTCTCTAATAGGGAAGAACAAATCTGACGCTATATTTAGATCTTTTCCTTTTCCTTTAATATCTGTGCTCTGTGTCTTGGGCTGAGTCATGCTTGCCCTGTGCCTTTTGTCAAAGAATGTTGCTTACAGCCTGAAATATACCTGATGGCCTTCTCTCATGCCTGACCTTTCAAGTTGTAACTTTCCATTCATATGGAGATATAAAGTTGCAGAACAGAGAATAACATCTGTCCCGTCTGAGGTTTACAGAAAAAAAAGACACCTGACCTACCTACGCGGACAGCTGCAAGAACCCAGGATTCCTGCACCAAGAAGTTGGCAACAACCATTTACACAAACACCGCCCCTGGCCTGTAAAAAGAAGTGCCTTTCTGAGACTTTGCAGGGAGTTCAGCATCCAAGTCTTTGAGAGGACCAGCCACCCACCTCCTTGGATGGCCCTGCAATAAACTTTTCTCTAATCCTAACTCCAAAGATGTGGTTTGTTTAGCCTCACTGTGATTTGGGCAAATAAACGTGCATTCAGTTAACAATGACAACCATATACTCAAAGATCGCCAGGCATGTTGTTAACGGGAGTCACTCAACACCTCCAAGAGTGGATAAAGAGATGAAAGCAGCATGTTTTCTCTAACCTGGCCTTACTGATTGAACGGGCCATC
>SJYH01007130.1:39024-52272 GCA_006408735.1 Sylvicapra grimmia
TGGACTGCAAGGAAATCCAACCAGTCCATTCTGAAGGAGATCAGCCCTGGGATTTCTTTGGAAGGAATGATGCTAAAGCTGAAACTCCAGTACTTTGGCCACCTCATGCGAAGAGTTGACTCATTGGAAAAGACTGATGCTGGGAGGGATTGGGAGCAGGAGGAGAAGGGGACGACCGAGGATGAGATGGCTGGATGGCATCATGGACTCGATGGACGTGAGTCTGAGTGAACTCTGGGAGTTGGTGATGGACAGGGACGCCTGGCATGCTGCAATTCATGGGGTCGCAAAGAGTCAGACACGACTGAGCGACTGAACTGAACTGAACTGATGTATACGTACATCTGATCCACTTTCCTGAACAGTCGAAACTAACACAACAGCTTAAAGCAACTCTCCTCCAATAAAAATAAAAAAAAAAAGAATATCCTGATAAGGGATTCTTTTATCTGCACTGAGCAGGGTCTGTTGGAACAGCTTTAAGATGAGGAAATGAGGTTACCTTTCAGAAAAATATCATGCCCGCGCAGCCAGTGTGCTAAGGATCCGTGGGGTTTAGGCGTGTCTGTTCCCCAACTTGTCCCGTTATCATCCGTCCTTTACGTTGGGTCTCACTAGCCGGAGGTCCCAACAACAGTGAGGACCACTCCTGTATCTGAGACTCAGTAAGCAAAGGGCCCCAAATTATTGAACAATACCTGGCTAACTGTGTGTGCAAGACACAGTCATTAGTCAGCCCCGTCTAAAAACCAGGAAAGAATGTTCAAAGATCTCTTCAAAGTAACAGGGAGCCAAAGTAAAAAGCCACCACACAAATACCATCCCTGGAAAACCAAAGATGCTTTCAAGGGCAATGGGTAAAGCCACTGAGTTTGAAAAGTAACGTGAGACTTTCAGAAGACCACTCCTTTTTTGAAAAGTCTCAGCTCAGTTCAGTCGCTCAGTTGTGTCTATCTCTTTGCGACCCCATGGACTGCAGCACGCCAGGCCTCCCTGTCCATCACCAACTCCCGGAGTTCACTCAAATTCATGTCCATCGAGTCAGTGATGCCATCCAGCCATCTCATCCTCTGTCATCCCCTTCTCATCTCGCCTTCCATCTTTCCCACCATCAGGGTGTTTTCCAATGAGTCAGCTCTTCACATCAGATGGGCAAAGGATTGGAGTTTCAGCCTCAACATCAGTCCTTCCGATGAACATTCAGGACTGATTTCCTTTAGGATGGACTGGTTGGATCTCCTTGCAGTCCAAGGGACTCTCAAGAGTCTTCTCCAACACCACAGTTCAAAAGCATCAATTCTTCAGCATTCAGCTTTCTTGAAAAGTCTGTCAATCACTTTAAGACTTGAGATGTACTTAAAATCCCTTCTCAACACATGACTGACCAGAGATGTATTAATACTTCTTTTGTTACCCCAATGTTATTGCTTAGAGACCTACCAATATGTTTTTAGAGGCTGATACAGTTAACATCACTTTGCAAGCTGTTAGAGCTTAAAATTGATCAAGGATTCCTTATAAAACAAATGATTGCTGTTATCATTCACGTTTCGTTCCGTTAGGCGTCTCCTCCTAAAATGTTTATAATATAATGTAACCTTGATATAAATTTGATTATATAAAAAATAAACCTGACGTGTTGTCAAATGTTGACTGCAGAAGAATTTTTCAGTGAACCTTATGTGGGAGCGTATTCTGATTATCCCAATGACATGGATCCTTGTGTCCCAGAAGATGCCATTTCTTTTGGAATATAGGTCTGATTGGGACGATGTGAATATTATATCAAGGAAAAGACAAAAGAAAACGTCAGGGATTGGCATGGGAAGTGCAAATGAAAATCACGGTACGGGAGACAGCTCTCTTGCTTCTGCAGAAGAGTGCATTAAATGCAACATTTCACAACGATTAGAAGAATTTACAGGTGTGTCACCTGCTGAATATCATAACCCTCAAACTCTTGGTGAAATAACAGATTTAATTTTTGGCCAGCCCCCTCTCCCCACCCCCCCAAAAAAAATCACTGCTCATGAGTATCCTTTTCTGCGAAAATCCCCCAGTCAGTAATGAGTAAAAGACCCACATAACTTTCTTTTTCGCTCTTTTACTAACATTTTTATTAAATTAATAATTTTAACTTAAAAATAATGACTTTAGTTAGATAGCATGTTAAAAAGCAGAGAGATTACTTTGCCAACAAAGGTCTGTCTAGTCAAAGCTATGGTTTTTCCAGTGGTCATGTATGGATGTTAGATTTGGATTATAAAGAAAGCTGAGCACCAAAGAATTGATGCTCTTGAACTGTAGTGTTGGAAAAGACTCTTGAGAGTCCCTTGGACTACAAGGAGATCCAACCAGTCCATCCTAAAGGAGATCAGTCCTGAATATTCATTGGAAAGACTGATGCTGAGGCCGAAACTCTAATACTTCGGCCACCTGATGCAAAGAACTGACTCATTTGAAAAGACCCTGATGCTGGGAAAGATTGAAGGCGGGAGGAGAAGGGGGCGACAGAGGATGAGATGGCTGGATGGCATCACCAACTCAATGGACATGAGTTTGAGTCAACTCCGGGAGTAGGTGATGGACAGGGAGGCCTGGCGTGCTGCAGTCCATGGGGTCGCAAAGAGTCAGACATGACTGAGTGACTGAACTGATCTGAACTAATGACTTTCAAGTATTGTGATGGATTCTGCCATACATCTACATGAATCGGCCACAGGCATACATGTATGCCTTCCATCCTGACTCCCCCTCCAACCTCCTTCCCCAAAGCATCCCTCAAGGTTGTTAAGAGAGCATTGCCTTTGGGTGACAAGTCAAACATCAAACTCCCACGTGCATCTATTTTACACATAGTAATGTACATGTTGGAGAAGGCAATGGCACCCCACTCCACTACTCTTGCCTGGAAAATCCCGTGGACGGAGGAGCCTGGTGGGCTGCAGTCCATGGGGTCACGAACAGTCAGACACGACTGAGCGACTTCACTTTGACTTTTCATTTTCATGCACTGGAGAAGGAAATGGCAACCCACTCCAGTGTTCTTGCCTGGAGAATCCCAGGGACGGGGGAGCCTGGTGGGCTGCCGTCTATGGGGTCGCGAAGAGTCGGACACGACTGAAGCGACTTAGCAGTAGCAGCAGCAGCAATGTACATGTGGCAGGGCTATTGTCTCAGATCACCCCATCCTGTCCTTCTCCCACTGAGTCCAAAAGTCTGTTCTTTACAGGTAAATCTCCTTTGCTACTCTGCGTTTAGGATCATTGATACCGTGTTTCTCGATTCCATTTATATTTGTTAATATACAATATTTGTTCGATTTGACTTACTTCGCTCTGTATAATAGGCTCTAGGGTCATCCACCTAGAGCTTCCCTGGGCTTCCCTTGTGGCTCAGCTGGTACAAAATCCACCCGCAATGCGGGAGATCCCTGGGTTAGGAAGATCCCCTGGATAAGGGAAAGGCTACCTACTCCAGGATTCTGGCCTGGAGAATCCCACAGACTGTATAGTCCGTGGGGTCGCAAAGAGTCGGACACGACTGAGCAACTTCACTTTTCTGTCTTGTAATTTAAGAAAAAAATGGGAGACACAGCCCTTATGCAGTGCTGGAGCAAAGGCATACATTCTGTAGCCAATGAGGAAAAATGCGTTTCTTTCTTTCAAAGCTAGCAGGTACGTTTCAAAGGTTAATAATGATTATAATTGGTTAAAATATGCATGCAACGACTTGAAGAGAAAAAAACAAGCTCTCAGAGACTTGTACTGTTTTGTTTTTATAACTATCAAAATCTGATGAAAATATAAAGACATGCAGATTGAAAACATTGTTTAAAACCTTTGGTTTTCATTCAAGGACAAATGCAGGCCACTGACAAAACTGTCTCTGTTCAAGGTAACCGACACGGAATGAAAACGAATTCTGCATGGATGACATTGCCATCAGGACGTGTTTCAAGGAAAATGAAACCTCCGGTATTCGTGAAAAAGCAACAGCTGCTGAGCATGAGAAGTGGAAATAAACATAATTTCCATAAAATTAGGCATTCAAGGATTTTGACAACTAGGAGTTCACTCATTCTGCAATTGAAAACAAATGTTGGAGTAATATACTCTCTCCTTCGTGAACGAGATTTACTTTTGCATTATCAAGTCCAGAACAGAGCCAGGAGAAATCATACAAAAGGTGTTTACTATCTGGTAAACACGCAGAGTTAAAAAGCAGAGACAGAGCTCTGCAGACAAAGGTCCATATAGTCAAAGTTATGGTTCTAATCCTAAAGGAAATTGATCCTGAATATTCATTCTAAGGACTGAGGCTGAAGCGCCAGTACTTTGGCAACCTGATGCGAAGAACTGACTCATTGGAAAAGACCCTGATGCTGGGAAAGACTGAAGGCAGGAGGAAAAGGGGATGACAGAGGATGAGGTGATTGGATGGCATCACTGACTCTACGGACATGAGTTTGAGCAAGCTCTGGGAGTTGGTGATGGACAGGGAAGCCTGGTGTGCTGCAGTCCATGGGGTCACAAAGGGTCAGACATGATGGAGTGACGGAAAAGCAACAAATGGTTTCTCCAGGAGTCATGTACAGAGGTGAGAGTTGGATCATAAAGAAGGCTGAGCCCTGAAGAATTGATGCTTTCGAACTGTGCTGCTGGAGAAGACTCTTGAGAGTCCCTTGGACTGCAAGGAGATCCAACCATTCAATCAAAAAAAAAAAAAAAATCAACTCTGAATATGCATTAGAAGACCTGAGGCTGAAGCTCCAATATTTGACCACCTGATGTGAAAGGCTGGCTCACTGCAGAAGACCCTGATGCTGAGAAAGATTGAAGGCAGGAAGAGAAGGGGTCGACAGAGGATGAGATGATTGGATGGCATCGCCGACTCAATGGACAGGAGTTTGAGCAAGCTCCGGGCAATAGTGAAGGACGAGGAAGCCCGGCATGCTGCAGTCCATGAAGTCGCAAGGAGTCAGACACAACTTAGCAACTGAAGAACAGCAAAGAGTTAGAAGGGAAGTGCAATATGAGTTATGACCACCTCCCCACCCCACCCCCGCCAGCCCACAAGGAAGACTGGGTCCATCCTTCCTGTGAAGAAACAAAGGTGGATGCAACCGAGTGTAGGCTTTTCTCAATAAAGTGGCAATGCCGCTGTGCCCCTTCATTCTGAGAGGAACGGAGATACAGAAAGAGCAAGCGGTTCTCAACCGAGTCCACGCTTCCCATGCCCTCCCCAGCAGGGGACTCTTGGACATGCCTGGGCACGTGTGTGGTTGTCTCGACTGCGGGCTGGGAAATGTCACTGGAATCCCGCGGGCAAAGGTCAGGGAGGCCCTTCAGACCCCAGAGTGCACAACAGTGACCTCCCATGAAACAGGAAACCTTCATTCCAAATGTCAAGAGTGCAGAGGTCCAGGAACCATGAAATCTGTAATACACTCTGACGTGTGTGCCTAAGTTGCTCAGTTATACTCGACTCTTTGTGACCTCAGGGACTGGAGGCCACCAGGCTCCTCTGTCCATGGCATTCTCCAGGCAAGGATACTGGAGTGGGTTGCCAGGCCCTCCTCCAGGGGGGATCTTACAACTCAGGGATCAAACCTGTGTCTCTGATGTCTCTTGCACTGGCAGGCGGGTTCTTTACCACTAGCTCCACCTGGGAAGCGCAATAATACGCTGGGAATTAGAGGTCATTTCCTTTCCTAGAGGGGCGTCCCTGGTGGCACAGAGGTTAAAGCGTCTGCCTGCAAAGTGGGAGACCCGGGTTCGATCCCTGGGTAGGGAAGATCCCTTGGAGAAGGAAATGGCAACCCACTCCAGTATTCTTGCCTGGAGAATCCCATGGACGGAGGAGCTTGGTGGGCTACAGTCCACGGGGACGCAAAGAGTTGGACACGACTGAGCGACTTCACTTTCACTTTCCTTTCCTAGAATGGAAAATTAAACAAATTAAAGAAAAAAAAGGGGGGGACCTCAAACCAAGCCCAGCAGCATGAAAAATGGATTATACACCGTGACCAAGTGGGGATTTACCGTGGGTTATGGTGGCAATTCAATAGCCCCAAATTGAGTAATGTAATATATCAAGAACAAAAACTGCATGGGAATACTCAAAAGAGAAAAAAAAAAAAANCCCTTGGAGAAGGAAATGGCAACCCACTCCAGTATTCTTGCCTGGAGAATCCCATGGACGGAGGAGCTTGGTGGGCTACAGTCCACGGGGACGCAAAGAGTTGGACACGACTGAGCGACTTCACTTTCACTTTCCTTTCCTAGAATGGAAAATTAAACAAATTAAAGAAAAAAAAGGGGGGGACCTCAAACCAAGCCCAGCAGCATGAAAAATGGATTATACACCGTGACCAAGTGGGGATTTACCGTGGGTTATGGTGGCAATTCAATAGCCCCAAATTGAGTAATGTAATATATCAAGAACAAAAACTGCATGGGAATACTCAAAAGAGAAAAAAAAAAAAATTAACTCAAAAGGGATCTGGTCTAAAACAACGTCTAAAACTGCAGAGCTCTGAACACATAATTGTTTAAGGGATTTTTGCAGAAACTAAGATCTGTGGCCGCCTAATTTTTAGGTAAGGTGAATATTGAGACACCTCCATTCAAAAACATGTGGGTCATAAAAGGTATATTAATACAGCTCTTGTGAATAAGTTGTTAAAAAATAGGTATAAATAGGTGTGATCCTGGGTTACATGAAGACTTCTTAAAGGAAAAAAAGAGCAAAGGGCAAAAGCAGAAAGAGGTAAAAGAAATAAATTCAATTTACCAGCTAAGGAACATGTATCTAGAACATGTCAGCTAAAAATCAAACATTAAAAACCCTCTCCATAAATCAATACGAAAACACTGCTACTGCTGTTTAGCCCCAAGGTCACGTTCTGACTCACTGCGACCCAACGGATTGAATCCCGCCAGGCTCCTCTGTCCATAGGATTTCCCAAGCAAGAAAACTGAAATGGGTTGCCATTTTCTTCTCTAACTAAAAAGGTAAATAACTCAACAAAACATGGATAAGTGGAGGACGTCCAAATGGCCAATATTTCAATATTCACGTGAGAAAACCACTCAACAATATTAGCCATCAAAGAATGCAAATAAAAAATGGCAGAGTATTATACCCACTAGGACGGCTATAGTCCTAAAGACAGACAAGAACCACTCTTGGCAAGAAAGTGGAGAAATTGGAAACTTTATATTGGTGGGAATATAAACTAGTGCAACCACTTTAGAGAATAAATAGGAAGTTAGTCAGATGATTAAAAACGTACGTAGTCAGATTATTAAAACATAATACCCTATCATAGTATCCAGTAATTTCACTCCTAGGTAGGCACCCCAGAGAAGCGAATATGTATATCCACATGAAAACTTGTATGTAAATGTTCAGAGTGGGATTATTCATCACATCCAAAAAGTGGGAAAAAATAGAAATCAAAAGATGAATGGATAAAGAAAACATTATATCCCTGCAGTAGAATAATATTTATCCATAAAAACGTAACAAAGTACTGAGGTATACCACAACGAGGACAGGATCTTGAAAACATTACGTTCAGTAAAACGCAGACACAAAATAGCACCTTGTATTGAGTCGATTGAAACATTTGTTCCAGGTTTTGCAATAACATCTTATGGGAAAATGAATGTTTTTGCCAACCCAATATATGATTCCATTGACATAAAATGCCCAGAAAAGACAAATCCAGAGTGAGAGATTGATGATTAATTATGTTTTGGGAAGTTGGGAAGAATAAATATTGGGTTTCTCCTTGGATGGATGAAAATATTCATCCAATATTGATGGTGGTGCTTCTCAAAGACCATGGCTTTGTACCCTTTAAATGTGCACCCTGTCTATAGACTTTTTTTAATTTTTTTTTCTCATCAAAAGACAAAATTTATTTATTTTAATTGGAGGTTAATTACAATATTGGGACACGAGGCAATCCAATGGCTCATTTACAAGAAGGTGAAGAAGACTGTGTGGAAAAGGCCATTAAAAGAATTCAGAGTATCCAAAAAAAAGACCCTCCAGAGAACTAAGTCCATGAACTATTGGCACAATGGACAGAGGACGTTAATTGGCCTAAGAGGGGAAGAAACCGATAAATATAACTGAAATAAATATAAGCAAAACATGAATAGCAAGGGGGCAGAAAGGAGATGCAGAAACAGATGAGACCATTTGTACAAGATTCTTTTTCTCCAGAAAGATGTGAAAGGCCTGGTTTTATCAAAGAACTATCAATGCTGTAGAAAAAGATGGGTGGTAATTCTAAATGATATTATAAGTTTGGGTTATATAAAAGGGAGAAGACAGGGTAAAAGATAACTTAGAGGATCAAAAATGGACTGAAATAAGAATCCTTCTGGGATGTCCTACATGTGTTTCGAAAAGCATAGAATTGAGTTAAGAAGCATATGTGTATGTATANTTATAAGTTTGGGTTATATAAAAGGGAGAAGACAGGGTAAAAGATAACTTAGAGGATCAAAAATGGACTGAAATAAGAATCCTTCTGGGATGTCCTACATGTGTTTCGAAAAGCATAGAATTGAGTTAAGAAGCATATGTGTATGTATATTTATTAAATACATACACATCTATCTCTGCATATTATATCTCTATATATACAGATATATAACCATCTCTCTCAAGAGGCTTCTCGAGCACTACAGTTCAAAAGCATCCATTCTTCATCACTCAGCTTTCTTTATAGTCCAAATCTCACGTCCATACATGACCACTGGAAAAACCATAGCCTTGACAAGACGGACCTTTGTTGGCAAAGTAATGTCTCTGCTTTTGAATATGCTGTCTAGGTTGGCCATAGCTTTTCTTCCAAGGAGCAAGTGTCTTTTAATTTCATGGCTGCAGTCACCGTCTGCAGTGATTCTGGAGCCCCCAAAAATAAAGTGTGACACTGTTTCCACTGTTTCCCCATCTATTTATCATGAAGTGATGGGACCAGATGCCATGATCTTAATTTTCTGAATGTTGAGTTTTAAGCCAGCTTTTTCACTCTCCTCTTTCACTTTCATCAAAAGGCTCTTTAGTTCTTCGAGGAACAAAAACTTTTGAACTGTGGTGTTGGAGAAGACTCTTGAGAGTCCCTTGGACTGCAAGCAGATCCAACCAGTCCATCCAAAAGGAAATCAGTCCTGAATGTTCATTGGAAGGCCTGATGCTGAAGATGAAACTTCAATCCTTTGGCCACCTGATGTGAAGAACTGACTCACTGAAAAAGATCCTGATGCCGGGAAAAATGGAAGGTGGGAAGAGAAGGGGATGACAGAGGATGAGGTGGTTGGATGGCATCACCAACTCAATAGACATGAGTCTGGGTAGACTCCGGGAGTTGGTGATGGACAGGGAGGCCTGGCGTGCTGCAGTCCATGGGGTCGCAAAGAGTTGGACGCAACTGAGCAACTGAACTTATCTGAACTGAACCATCTCTCTGTATATGTCTATATACTATATACATATAACTATCTCTATCCATAGGTAACATATACACCTATCTATATTTTTGTCTCTTCCTATGTGTTTACCTACCTGTCCACCATCTAGCTAGCTACCATCTGTCTTTTCTATGTTTTCTATCTGTATTTATCTATGTATCTTTAACTCTCTCTGTCTCTACCTACCTACCTGTCTATCTACCTATCCCCCATCTAGCTACTACCTATCTTTTCTGTTTTATCAACTGTATCTGCCAGATGGCTAAGAATATCTAAACCATCACTGGGATATTTTATTAAACACAACGACCACGCTGAGTGACAGAAAACATTTCTCAATTCAAACGGGAAATGTTTCGTTATTCCAAAGTCCCTTCTGCAACTCCCGTACAAATCTTCGTCCTCTTTGGTAGAATTGGGGGTGTCTCCTGTGACATTGTCTCATGCCTCTGTCTATGTGAGGGTTTCCCTGGTGCCTCTGTTGGTAAAGAGTCTGCCTGCAGCGCTGGAGACCTGGGTTCAGTCTCTGGGTTGGGAAGATCCCCTGGAGAAGGCAATGGCAACCCACTCCAGTATTCTTGTCTGGAAAATCCCATGGACGGAGGAGTCTAACGGGTTACAGTCCATGCGATGGCAGAGAGTCGGACATGACTGAGCAGCTCACTTTTCCTTCACTTTCAGAATTGGTGGTGTCTCTTAATGAGTTATCTCATACCTCTGTCTATATTGAAATGTGTATCTTTATAGCAATGCATGTCTAGCCTACCTACCTCGCTATGACAAACCCACTGCCCAAGACCTAGATTTTTCCCCCATGATATCAGAACCTAGAATAAAACCCACTGTACTGAATACAACAAAAACCAATGCCTGTGACCCCAATGAATGGCATAAAGAGTCTTCCAAATGATTTATCTGCACAAAGACCTCAGGTCATCCATGTCCAATGTCTGTTACGTCAAAGGGACGCATTTAACATTCCAAAATACTTTTGAGCTTTTATGCTGAGAATCACACCCTTCTTTCCAAGAACTATTATTATTATTTTTAAATGAAAGGAAAAGCTGCCCAGCGCATCAGATGGGACTTAATCCAATCCATATGTTACCACGGAATCTTATTTTAAAAAACATGATTTACATTTTAGCTCCCTGTACTAAACAGTTGGAGCTTGCCATTTACCTATTCTCTATGCAACAGTTTCAATCTGGTAACCCCAAATTTATAATCTCCCTTCTCCCTGACTCCTAGGCAACCACAAGGATGTTCTCAATGGCTGTGAACATACTTCTGTCTTGTAGGTGAAGTCGTTTGTGTGGTAGAGTCCACTTAGAAGTGATTTCATATCTTTCTCTTTCTAACTTACTTCACTTCACATTATGATCTCTCGGTTGATCCATGCTGGCATTGCTTCGTGCTTTTTTATGGCTGTCAATTACTCTATTATATTGTATATATGTATATATATGTATATGTATATATGTGTGTATATGTATATAGGTGTGTATATGTATATAGGTGTGTATGTGTGTATATATGCATATATGTGTGTATATATATATGTGTGTATATATGTATATATGTGTGTATATATGTATATATATGTGTGTGTATATATGTATATATATGTGTGTGTATATATGTATATATGTGTGTATGTGAATATGTATATGTGTGTATATGTGTGTGTGTATATGTGTGTATATATGTGTGTGTATATGTGTATATATGTATATACATGTATATGTATGTGTGTATATGTATATATGTGTATATGTATGTATGTGTGTGTATATATGTGTGTATATGTGTATGTGTATATATGTGTGCATATATGTGTATATGTGTATGTGTGTGTGTATATGTGTATATGTATCACATCTTCTTTATCGACCCATCTGTATCTGTCCATCAGACATTTACATTGCCTCCAAGTCTTCGCTACTGTTAAGAGTACTTCTATGAACATAAGGGGCCCTGGTATCTTTTTAAATNTATATATGTATATATGTGTGTATATATGTATATATATGTGTGTGTATATATGTATATATATGTGTGTGTATATATGTATATATGTGTGTGTGTGAATATGCATATGTGTGTATATATGTGTGTATATGTGTGTATATGTGTATATATGTATATACATGTATATGTATGTGTGTATATGTATATGTATATACGTGTATATGTATGTATGTGTATGTGTATATATGTGTGTATATGTGTATGTGTATATATGTGTGCATATATGTGTATATGTGTATGTGTGTGTGTATATGTGTATATGTATCACATCTTCTTTATCGACCCATCTGTATCTGTCCATCAGACATTTACATTGCCTCCAAGTCTTCGCTACTGTTAAGAGTACTTCTATGAACATAAGGGGCCCTGGTATCTTTTTAAATGACAGTTTTGTTTGTGTATAGACCAGGGAATGGGATTGCTGGATCACATGGCAATTCTGATTTTGGTTTTTTGGGCCAGCTCCATGTTATTTTCCGTAATGGCTTTGCCAAGTTACATTCCCACCAACAGTGCAGGAGGCGTCCCTTTCCTCCGCACCCTCTATAGACTTTGTTATTTGTAACTTTTTTAACGATGGCCATGCTGACTGGTGTGAACAGATTCCTCATTACAGTTTTGATTTGCATTTCTCTGATGATTGGCACTTTGCAGTATCTCTTCACGTCACACTGTTTAACACTAGTTTTCGATGTGAGTACATGTCTGTGTACTCTTTGAAAGCACAGCCTTTGATTTCTCTATACTGCAGTGTAAAGAAAACAATAACCAGTGATGGGCAGGGAGGCCTGGCGTGCTGCGATTCATGGGGTCGCAGAGTCGGACACGACTGAGCGACTGAACTGAACCGAACTGATGGACTGAATTTTTTTTTTTTTAATATGATTTACATTGTTAAACGCATAGCATATCTGCCATTTCTGGGTTACATTTTAAACCTTAAAATATTCTCTTTGAGGACACTCCTGGTCGTCCAGAGGTTAAGACTTCACTTTTCATTGCAGGGGGTGAGAGTTCAATCCCCTGGTCAAGGAGTGAAGATCCCACTAAGCTCAGATGTCTCGAGGCCAAATAAGCAAAATATAAAACAGAAGTAACACTATAACAGAATTCAATAAAGACTTTAAAACGGTACACATCCAAAACCAGAAAAACGTATTCTCTCTGATCCTTGTGTCTTCAAGGATTTATTTTCATAAAGACCATGATGGAAAGTCCAGTGTGTGAGACGGAAAAAGAGACAGAAAAATGGTCCGCAGGCCAGAATGTGTAGTCTTGGAGCGTTGCAGCCTCAAGGGTCTTTCAAGGTCACACTCCAGTTGCTAACTTTTACAGAGTTTTTCAATGATCTGACTTAGGAATAAGGACCAATTCTTTAACTACATCTGAGAGAGGAAGAAAAGGTACTCAGGAAAGAAACAGGTATGCCTCTTACAGGTGTAGGTTAAAAGTCATTTCTCTGATGGGATCACTGCCTGAAACTGAATTTCCGGCTCACCCCAATCAAGCTAATATTGGAGGCTCTCAAATTCAGTGCTACTCCTGGGAACTCACCAGTTTTTTTTTTTTAAATCACAGTACACCATCTTCTTCCCCAACTCAAATACCAGTCACACCTTTTCTTTCCTTTCTTTTTTTTTCAAATCATGACTCAAAGCATATTTTTTTTTTGGCTGTGCAGCTTACAGAATCTTAGTTCCTCAATGAGGAAACTAAATTGGGGAAC
>SJYH01007130.1:52640-64061 GCA_006408735.1 Sylvicapra grimmia
TGTGTGTATATATGTATATATGTGTGTATATATGTATATATATGTGTGTGTATATATGTATATATATGTGTGTGTATATATGTATATATGTGTGTATGTGAATATGTATATGTGTGTATATGTGTGTGTGTATATGTGTGTATATATGTGTGTGTATATGTGTATATATGTATATACATGTATATGTATGTGTGTATATGTATATATGTGTATATGTATGTATGTGTGTGTATATATGTGTGTATATGTGTATGTGTATATATGTGTGCATATATGTGTATATGTGTATGTGTGTGTGTATATGTGTATATGTATCACATCTTCTTTATCGACCCATCTGTATCTGTCCATCAGACATTTACATTGCCTCCAAGTCTTCGCTACTGTTAAGAGTACTTCTATGAACATAAGGGGCCCTGGTATCTTTTTAAATGACAGTTTTGTTTGTGTATAGACCGGGGAATGGGATTGCTGGATCACATGGCAATTCTGATTTTGGTTTTTTGGGCCAGCTCCATGTTATTTTCCGTAATGGCTTTGCCAAGTTACATTCCCACCAACAGTGCAGGAGGCGTCCCTTTCCTCCGCACCCTCTATAGACTTTGTTATTTGTAACTTTTTTAACGATGGCCATGCTGACTGGTGTGAACAGATTCCTCATTACAGTTTTGATTTGCATTTCTCTGATGATTGGCACTTTGCAGTATCTCTTCACGTCACACTGTTTAACACTAGTTTTCGATGTGAGTACATGTCTGTGTACTCTTTGAAAGCACAGCCTTTGATTTCTCTATACTGCAGTGTAAAGAAAACAATAACCAGTGATGGGCAGGGAGGCCTGGCGTGCTGCGATTCATGGGGTCGCAGAGTCAGACATGACTGAGCGAATGAACTGAACCGAACTGATGGACTGATTTTTTTTTTTTTAAATATGATTTACATTGTTAAATGCATAGCATATCTGCCATTTCTGGGTTAAATTTTAAACCTTAAAATATTCTCTTTGAGGACACTCCTGGTCGTCCAGAGGTTAAGACTTCATTTTTCACTGCAGGGGGTGAGAGTTCAATTCCCTGGTCAAGGAGTGAAGATCCCACTAAGCTCAGATGTCTCGAGGCCAAATAAGCAAAATATAAAACAGAAGTAACACTATAACAGAATTCAATAAAGACTTTAAAACGGTACACATCCAAAACCAGAAAAACGTATTCTCTCTGATCCTTGTGTCTTCAAGGATTTATTTTCATAAAGACCATGATGGAAAGTCCAGTGTGTGAGACGGAAAAAGAGACAGAAAAATGGTCCGCAGGCCAGAATGTGTAGTCTTGGAGCGTTGCAGCCTCAAGGGTCTTTCAAGGTCACACTCCAGTTGCTAACTTTTACAGAGTTTTTCAATGATCTGACTTAGGAATAAGGACCAATTCTTTAACTACATCTGAGAGAGGAAGAAAAGGTACTCAGGAAAGAAACAGGTATGCCTCTTACAGGTGTAGGTTAAAAATCATTTCTCTGATGGGATCACTGCCTGAAACTGAATTTCCGGCTCACCCCAATCAAGCTAATATTGGAGGCTCTCAAATTCAGTGCTACTCCTGGGAACTCACCAGTTTTTTTTTTTTAAATCACAGTACACCATCTTCTTCCCCAACTCAAATACCAGTCACACCTTTTCTTTCCTTTCTTTTTTTTTCAAATCATGACTCAAAGCATATTTTTTTTTTGGCTGTGCAGCTTACAGAATCTTAGTTCCTCAATGAGGAAACTAAATTGGGGAACNCAAATTCAGTGCTACTCCTGGGAACTCACCAGTTTTTTTTTTTTAAATCACAGTACACCATCTTCTTCCCCAACTCAAATACCAGTCACACCTTTTCTTTCCTTTCTTTTTTTTTCAAATCATGACTCAAAGCATATTTTTTTTTTGGCTGTGCAGCTTACAGAATCTTAGTTCCTCAATGAGGAAACTAAATTGGGGAACCTCTGCTGCATGGTGAGTCCAGAGTCTTAAACACTGGATCACGAGCAAACTCTCATGCATTTCCTTTCATTTAGAATGCTGTTTATCCCCGTGAAGACAGAAACCACCCTTTAATGAAGGAAAATCAATCAGCCCCTCTTTTGGTGTGTGCAAAGCCAAAGGAAGAAAGGGCACAAGGCAGAGAAACTGGATTCTTTCTTTTAGAATGAGTCATCATCGGAGACTGTTTGCGAGGCAAACGTCCAAGAAAACATCCAACGGGTGCCCTGGGTGATCACTAGCAAAAGTCCATGTGACACCCTAAAATCAGTTCATCGCAACGTATGGGCTTCCCTGGGGGCTCAGATGGTAAAGAATCCGCTTGTAATGTGGGAGACCTGGGTTCAATCCCGGGGTTGCGAAGATCCCCTGGAGGAGGGCATGGCAACCCACTCCAGCATTCTTGTCTGGAGAATTCCCATGCAGAGAGGAACCTGGAGGGCTGCAGTCCACGGGGCCGCAGAGAGTTGGACACAACTGAGAGACTGAGCACATACATGTGCTATTTAAAATAATTAATGAATTTATGAATTTATTTTTGGCCGAGTCAAGTCTTAGTTGCAGACTGTGGGATCTTTTGTTGAGGCACGTGAGGGTTTAGTTGTCCCAGGGCATGTAGGATCTTAGTTCCTGGACCAGGGATCGAACGTGTGTACCCCACATCGGAAGGTAGAATCCAAACCCCTGGACAACCAGGGAAGTCCCAACACGTGGTTTTAGAATAAACTCTTCTATCAAGCGTGGCCGAACGCTGTGATTTTCAAGACAGACAATGCATGCAAAAATAACAGGGCNTAGGATCTTAGTTCCTGGACCAGGGATCGAACGTGTGTACCCCACATCGGAAGGTAGAATCCAAACCCCTGGACAACCAGGGAAGTCCCAACACGTGGTTTTAGAATAAACTCTTCTATCAAGCGTGGCCGAACGCTGTGATTTTCAAGACAGACAATGCATGCAAAAATAACAGGGCAACTTCTTTAAAGAAATTCTGAATCACTCATCAAGAGTTGGAGGAAATTCTACATCATACCCTAATCAATAATTTTGTGCGTTTGAGATCGAACAAAAAAGTCTTTTCTATTGTAGCTTCTCAGTAGCCCTCAAATTCGTTGCCACCCCTCACTGCCTTTATCAGCTGCAGAGTATTACTTTTCTCTGTGGCATCACCAACTTGATGGACATGAGCTTGAGCAAGCTCTGGGTGTGGGTGATGGACAGGGAGGAGGCCTGGGGCGCTGCAGTCCATACGGTCGCAAAGAGTCGGACAAGCCTGAGTAGCTGAACTGAAGCGGCATCTATCTCATGACAGGTTCTTATCCCACCATAGTGGTTTCCCTATCTACCCTNCATCAGAGTCTTTTCCAATGAGTCAACCCTTCTCATGAGGTGGCCAAAGTAGTGGAGTTTCAGCCTTAGCATCATTCCTTCCAAAGAAATCTCAGGGCTGATCTCCTTCAGAATGGACTGGTTGGATCTCCTTGCAGTCCAAGGACTTTCAAGAGTCTTCTCCAACACCACAGTTCAAAAGCATCAATTCTTCGGCGCTCAGCCTTCTTCACAGTCCAACTCTCTAGTAGCTTCTCAGTAGCCCTCAAATTCGTTGCCACCCCTCACTGCCTTTATCGGCTGCAGAGTATTACTTTTCTCTGTGGCATCACCGACTCGATGGACATGAGCTTGAGCAAGCTCTGGGTGTTGGTGATGGACAGGGAGGAGGTCTGGGGCGCTGCAGTCCATACGGTCACAAAGAGTCGGACAAGCCTGAGTAGCTGAACTAAAGCGACATCTATCTCATGACATGTTCTTATCCCACCATAGTGGTTTCCCTATCTACCGTCCTCATGTGCTTCTGCTGCTGCTAAGTCGCTTCAGTCGTGTCTGACTCTGTGCGACCCCAGAGACGGCAGCCCACCAGGCTCCCCCGTCCCTGGGATTCTCCAGGCAAGAACACTCGAGTGGGTTGCCATTTCCTTCTCCAATGCATGAAAGTGCAAAGGGAAAGTGAAGTCGCTCAGTCGTGTCTGACTCTTCCTGACCCCATGGAGTGCAGCCTACCAGGCTTCTCCATCCATGAGATCTTCCAGGCAAGAGTACTGGAGTGGGGTGCCATTGCCTTCTCCACATGTGCTTCTAAAATCTCAGAAACAGAGCATTCACTCTCAACCTAACCTCCTCCTGATGTGCGGGTCAAATCAACCAATGCAATGGGCATTTTCATCCACCAGGAGGCAGAAGAGGAAAACCTAAGTCAATGATCATCCACAGGAAACCTGACTTTTTGATGTCCAAGGTCCTGGTACTTATCAACACACCAGCAACAATAGAGACCGGACTGACAGTTTCCAAGCGAGTATTAAATGTACACAGAGCTACTGATGAAGATGACGAAAGACCTTCTGTTTGGCAGAGGGGAAGGGGTAAGCATCTTGCTTTTTTTCTCTACTGCAAAATTTTTGGATCAGGGAGGGCCTGACAGACAGCGCAGTGTAAAGAACCCACCAGCCAAGTCAGGGGACAAAATAGACGTGGGTTCAATCCCTGAGTGGGGAAGATCCCTTGGAGGAGGGAATGGCAAGCCTGTCCAGTATTCTTGCCTGGAGAATCCCGTGGACAGAGGAGCCTGGTGGGCTACAGTCCATGGGGTTGCAAAGAATGGGACACGACCGAGCGATGAACACTTGCCCTTTCTTTCCAGTATTCTTGCCTGGGAAATCCCAGGGACGGAGGAGCCTGGCTCACGAGGAGTCAAAGTGAACTGAGGGACTGAGCACTCTGCCTGGATCAAGGAAGCCTGACCTTCTTCCCTGCTGCAGCACGTCCATCCCATATAACTGTCCATCTTGACTCCAGTGGATACACCTTCCTCCACCCCCACACCCTCTAGAAGGACATGAGAGACCACTGGAGACACAGAGGCTGGAAGCCTCTTTGCAGGCTGGCCAATCACCCCCACGCAGACCCACCACGGAGGGTCTTACTTTAAGGGCTTCCATTGGCTCCTTCCATCCCTATTCAGCTTCGCGATCGTGACTTGGTTTTTTCGTTCAGTCTCTGAGTCATGTCCGACTCTTTGCAACCCCATGGACTGCAGCACGGCTCCCTGTCCATCACCAACTCCGGGAGCTTGCTCAAACTCATGTCCATGGAGTCGGCGATGCCATCCGGCCATCTCATCCTCTGTCCTCCCCTTCTCCTCCTGCCTTCAGTCTTTCCCAGCATCGGGAGTCCTGAGTGGTCCTACATAAAGTGTCTGGACACTCCTGATTTTCTCAAACCTTCTGTGCTGCTGCTGCTGCTAAGTCGCTTCAGTCGTGTCAGACTCTGTGAGACCCTATAGACGGCAGCCCACCAGGCTCCGCCATCCCCGGGATTCTCCTGTAACTTCTTTTGTCTTTCCCCTCAGGGCGATACCTTATATTTCCTCTATCCATGTAGCATCTCCCAGCACTGACTAGTGAAGACTTTCTCTCTTGAGGATGAGAGGGCAAGTTTTTCAAGGTGGAAATCTAACCAGAGGGAACCTAATAGGTGAGGGAAGAGAATGGGCTTGGGAGGGAAGCATGAAGATCCCAGAAGGGAGAGATGGTGTTTTGTTTTGTTTTCCTAATAGATATGTTGATGGACTGTTGGGGGCTTTCCAGGTGGCAGTAGGGATAAAGAATTCATCTGCTAATGCAGGAGACACAAGACAATCACTGGGGTAAAGAGATCACTGGATGAGGAAGATCCCCTGGAGTAGCAAGTGGCAACCGACTCCAGTATTCTTTTTTCTTTTCCCCAGTCCAGTTATTCTTTCCTGAAAAATTCCACGGACAGAGGAGCCTGGAGGGCTACAATCCATGGGATTGCAAAGAGTTGGACATGACTTAGCAACAAAGCGTACGTGGGCATGCATACACACACAAAATTTTGAGCTGATGGGAAACTGACTTCCATGAGAACTCCAAAAGAAAATCTGTTGGAAAAGATAAAGTCAAATAAAGAATAAAGATTTATGGTGGGGGGGGGGGGNAATCACTGGGGTAAAGAGATCACTGGATGAGGAAGATCCCCTGGAGTAGCAAGTGGCAACCGACTCCAGTATTCTTTTTTTTTTTCCCCAGTCCACCTGAAAAATTCCACGGACAGAGGAGCCTGGAGGGCTACAATCCATGGGCTTGCAAAGAGTTGGACATGACTTAGCAACAAAGCGTGCGTGGGCATGCATACACACACAAAATTTTGAACTGATGGGAAACTGACTTCCATGAGAACTCCAAAAGAAAATCTTTAGGAAAAGATAGTCAAATAAAGAATAAAGATTTATAGCAGGAGTGGGGAAATGGTCAAAGTACCAAGTAGTAGATGGCATCTTCAACTCTCAAGTGAAAGAGAAATGTACATACCAGCTAAATAGGAAACTGACATTTTTCAGCACAGAAATATCCGGAATGTTCTAATAGAAGGGAGCCACTGAGTTGCCCAGATGGAAATTTCCTTGTGTGCACATGAAAAGTGAGCGGGTGTTTCTGATGTTCTGGGCATCCTAAAAGGCAGTTATATAAAACGGTATGGGTGACACTTCATCAGACTGTAACATACTTGTCAGGCGAGAAGTCTGATGAACTCATTCATTGGGTCAATGGTCTTAATTCCATGTGTGGGTCAAAGGCAGTAAGAATACAACCAAATGAGGTTCAGAGGTTAGACACTGGATGGGTGGACGAAGCCTTAGATCTGTTGCAACAAGAGTTTCGCTTTTTCAAACATCATGGCTGGGGCACATATCATACGACCATGTGCCATAGTGGCCCATCAATAGTGATTTTAAGGAAACTGCATCAGCAATCAAGGGCCTGCTTTCAGGAATATACACTGTAAGCCCAGCAGCATTATTAACATTTCCCAAAGAGTCCTAGATTAGACAATCAATTAGGTGCTCACTAGCCAAGCAAGGTTTGCGTTAGGCAGTCCTGATGAAAGAAAATATTCCTTGTCTGCAAAGCAAGTGTGGGGATCATCTCATTGATCTCCTATTGCAAGGGTTTTATCCTTGTTTTTCGAAACAATGATAAATGGAAATTTAGGTGGTATTGGATAGATACTACATTACATTTTTGGCTAGTTGCAGTTTCCCCCCCCCCCAATGGCTCAACAGTGATGTTAATAAGCTGTCCAAGGCTATTAATAACACTGGAAATTATTTCGTGACTGGGCTTAATGTTCACTAGCATCACCCACTCGGTGGACGTGCTGCTGCTGCTGCTAAGTCGCTTCAGTCGTGTCCGACTCTGTGCGACCCTATAGACGGTAGCCGCCCGGCTCCCCCGTCCCTGGGATTCTCCAGGCAAGAACACTGGAATGGGTTGCCATTTCCTTCTCCAATGCATGAAAGTGAAAAGTGAAAGTGAAATCGCTCAGTCATGTCAGACTCTTGGCGACTCCATGGACTGCAGCGTGAGTTTGACCAAACTCCGGGAGATGGTGAAGGACGAGGAAGCCTGGTGTGCTGCAGTCCATGGGGTCGCAGAGGGTCAACCGAGCAACTCAGCAACAACAACCNTTCTCCAATGCATGAAAGTGAAAAGTGAAAGTGAAATCGCTCAGTCATGTCAGACTCTTGGCGACCCCATGGACTGCAGCGTGAGTTTGACCAAACTCCGGGAGATGGTGAAGGACGAGGAAGCCTGGTGTGCTGCAGTCCATGGGGTCGCAGAGGGTCAACCGAGCAACTCAGCAACAACAACCAAGTCCTGGGCTATCAAACCTCACAAGCACAGACCCACTGGATGGTTAGTATGGTATGCACAGTAACCTCACGAGGGAGAGAACGGAACCACCTTTTATACAGATTCAGGAAATGCTTTCTTTCTGACCATCATTCATTTTGCAAAACTTCTCTTTGCAGGTAGGAAAACAGAATTTGTTACTCTATTTAAAAAAAAAAAAGCAGTAATCATCTCAAACAATGCTTTTCCACTCCTTAGGCAGAAAAACAGCGTTTCGGCATGCATGACTTTTTCAAGAAAAAGTTCAAACGATGATTTCTATGTTCTGGTAAAATATACGTCTACTCCTATGAAAAGCTCTAAGAGAGATGATCATCATAGCATATGCTCTTCCATTTCATTGACTCATTAAAAAATATATATATATATCTGCATGCCAACAGTTTGAAATATTTTCAGACAATGCTAATAGCAATTATCCCTGCAAGCAAAGAAGTAAGCGACCACCGCCTGGTTTGCAAGAGGACGGCAGTCCATGCAAGATGTCTGAAAAAAATTGACCGACTCACTCTTGAACGAAACCTATCGCCCTGTACAATCGGCCAAGTTGGCACACTTTCACAGCTTCGGATAAAAGGGGGTCTGTGGTGCTGGGCTTCACACGAACTCATTCGCAGAATGTAAATAGACTGTCTCGGGGATGCTAAATTGCTTCTTTCATTTCCTTGCCGTGACTTTTGCAGCTTCTCTGCTCCCCTCCCCAAGATTTGTTCCTTCTACCTCTATAAGCAGCAGAAGGGAAACTTTAAAGGGTTCAAAAGAGGAACGTTAGAATCAGAAGCTTCTTTCTTTTCTTTTTTAAAAAAAGGAAAAGAAAAAGAAAAGAAGGTGTGTGTAATTCCCACACAATTGTCCCAGATTCAAAAAACGGGCCAAACAGATAAGAGGTCACCGTGTAAAGCTGCTTAATACCAGCTGGGCGTTAGAGAGGGGAGAGGCATCAATTTCTCTTGAGATCTAACCTTTTAAGGTGCCATCAGCACCACGGCGTTCAGGCAAGACCATGTTTTGCTATTCCTGCAAAGCGAGAGCTTGCCCCAAACCACGGGCCCGTTCAGAAAGCAGCACCGGGAGCTGGTGACGTGCCATACAGACCCCCACACTGTGCTTTTTGAAAGCGCTGCCAGGGGGCACGCGGTGGTCCCTGGCTTCCTCTGCCCACCTCGTCCTGAGAATGGACCTTTTGTGAGGGATCACGGATCACCACTTCCTGTCTCAAACACCAGTAGCCAAGGCAACTCCCCAGAGGATTCTGAAACAAACAAACAAGAAAATACTCAGAGGGGCTTGCGCTCCACGGTCTTCAAAATGAACGGAAACGACAAAGATTTGGCTCGCAGCACCAGCGTGAGAAAAGAAAAGGAAATAAAAAATCACAAAACGAGAAGGCTCTAGACGCCAAGTGATGCTGTCTACCATGTCATCCTCTGTCGCCCACTTCTCCTCCCGCCCCAAGTCTTTGCCAGTGAGTCAGCTCTTTGCATCAGCTGGCCAAAGGATTGGAGTTTCAGCTTCAGCAGCAGTCCTTGCAATGAATATTCAGGGCTGATCTCCTTTAGGATGCACTGGTTGGATCTCCCTGCAGTCCAAGGGACTCTCAAGAGTCTTCTCCAACACCATACTTCAAAAGCATCAATCCTTTGTTGCCCTGCCTTCTTTACGGTCCAACTCTCACATCCATACCTGACTGTTGGAAAAATCTAAATAGCTTTGACCACACAGACCTTTGCAGCCACGTAATGTCTCTGCTTTTTAATACGCTGAATAGGCTGCTCACAGCTTTTCTTCCAAGGAGCACGTGTCATTTAATTTCATGACAGGAGTCACCATGGGCAGTGATTTTGGAGTTCAAGACAAAAAGATAAATAAATCATGTCCATCATTGTTTCCATTTTGAAAACCTGAAATTTCAAGTACTCTCTGGTTGTTCCCAAAGGTACAAGTGTGCACACATCTTGCATTTTTCAATTAGAAAGTCACTTCAACAACTGTCCCGCTTCCCTGGGGTCTTCTATACGTGAATGTTTTACTGGTGAATAAAATGAAATGCTCACAACAAAATTCAAACATCAAGTGGAAAATAAAATATTCTTGGTGATACTTGTATATCTGGAGAAAACATTTTCGATGTTCTCTTGTTTGACACAACTCCGTGAGTCGAGAATTTTTTTTTTTTAACCCATAAACATCCATAAACACACAGATCTCATTCTCACAGCCATACTGTTACAAATTCAATTTTCTGCACCATCTCAATGCATTTTTTTCCCCTCTGCCTTGCTACTAAGCTTGCAGAATCTTAGTTCCCTGACCAGGGATTGAACCTGTACCCCCAGCAGTGGACGCTCAGAGTCTCAAACACTAGACCACCAGGGAAGCCCCCTCAGGGCATTTTTGCCTTGAAAATAAATGCAGTTACATAGACCATGGATATTCTTCATGAACTGACCAAGAGCAGGAAAAACCACAGCAGATAAGCCTCAAAATATTTCCATCAAAATGCTATTTTTTTTTTTTCGCAACCACACTGTTGGTGAAAATGAATATAATACCAAAACAACAGACTGCTGCTCTTGAATTCCTATGCTCCTAGACAAGGTCTTCTCATAGTCAATCGTAAAATTTACACAAAATGAAATATCACCAAGTTACAAAATTCAAATAAGAGTATTTCATCACACGAGAATACAACAGTCATGGGACCCCCTACCGCCTCTTGTCTTCAAGATCCATTAGATACACAGTATCCTAGAGAGTAAGTAAAAGACTTTCCAACTCATGATTGACACAGCCACAAAACCACAAAAGCTCATATGTATGGCCCACTGTCCACTTTATCGAGTTATCACCTGTTACCAAATGCTTTATCAGACAGCACCCAACTGTGTTCATGCACCAGGTTTATGTCAGCCAAGCCCAGAGAAAGAAAACTGCTTTCCATAACATCCCAAGTTCATTCGATGACCCAGGAGGCTTAATCTGTTTGAGGAGGGTTCAAGGAAAAGAAACCATTGGATTCAAATGTGAAAATTAAACAAAAAAGAAATGGATGGTGCTACCTGAAAGTCAGGGAAGGAATGTAGCTTGTAGTATGAAGTGAGGTTTGTAGCGGAAAATTCCTAGGCATTGGAGTAATGTGGGTGGAAGCAACAAAGTCCAGAAAACAAGAAGCAAAATTTTCTCTGTGTGCTGATGGTTGAGGAGGGTCCAAGGGAATGAAGTTTCTGGATGAAAATATGAGAAGTAACAGAAACGAACAGAAAAAGAAACGTGAAAGTTACAGAACAGATGCATCTTGGATCACTAAGTGAGGTTTGTAGCAGAAATTCCTAGGAAATGCAGTAAGATTCGTGGAAGCAAGGAACCGCCACAGAAGAAAAAGCCCCACTTGCTCGTGGTCAGCAGGCACGCACTCACCTAGGATCCCCAGCCGGTAGTTAATGGTGATCACGATGACGTTGCCGTAGCTGGCCAGGATGCTCCCGTCAATCATGTTGCCCGTACCCTCCATGTAGGACCCGCCGTGGATGTACACCATCACCGGCTTCTTGCTGTTCTGATCATGGATGTCTGCAAGAAAGAGCCAAGTAAGGGAAAAAAAAGAAAAAAATCACACTGATTAACCGAGACTAC
>SJYH01007130.1:68928-80388 GCA_006408735.1 Sylvicapra grimmia
CAGTGTAATTTATTTAAATCATGAATGCTCACTTGTCACTAGTAGCTAGAGAACACTGCAGATAATTGATTCCTTTGGTCTACTGTAAGCTACCACTTTCAACAAGCGTTTCCGAAATCAAGATAAAACACTATAAATCACGTTTTTCTGTGTTTCAAATACTTATTAAATATTGCTTGAAGGTTATTATTATTTGTTAAAAAAAAAAGAATAAATAAATAAAGTCACCTACCTGGATGACATGAAATATAAACCACCTTGAAATTTCCTTGTCAGCAAAATGAACAGAGAAGTTCCCTTAATGCCACCAAAAACCCCTCAAAAACAAACAAAAAACAAAAACCCAAAACAAGGCTCTCTGTATGCAGTCTGCCATTTTGGTTTATATATATTTAAGATACAAGAAGCTAAAACATTAAATATCACTGAATTATTCCATTCGCTCAACTGCCTTCTTTTTACAGACAGACCTGGCCCACTAGGACGTACACGCTAGTTCTGGAAAACCTGAGTGGGGGCAAGTAGTGAAAAAATGGTCTTTACCTTCCTTCCTGGCTTTCCTAGTGCCTCAGAGGGTCAAGAATCTGCCCACAATGTGGGAGAGCAGGGTTTGATCTCTGGGTCGGGAAGGTCCCCTGGAGAAGGGAAAAGCAACCCACTCCACTGTCTCTGCCTGGAGAATCCCACGGACAGAGGAGGCTGGTGGGCTACAGCCCATGGGGTCGCCAAGAGTTGGGCACAACAAAGGCATTAACCCTTTCCCTTTACGTTCCTTCCTGGATGAACCTCGTCCCTGTCACCCACAAGACTTGCATCTGAAAAAACAACTTCAGTTGTTCCAAACGCAGGGAGACATCATCATGTTTCAAAACCAAGATCGGAAGTTGCGGCTTTTGTCCCTCAACAAGGGCTGAGTACTGGAAACATCACATGGATTAAACAAGCAGAACTGGGAGGGGACAGTGAAAACCTGATTCCTTCTGCTGGTAGATTTTTTGAGATTTAAATATTCCCCGCTGCAGACAATCTCAAGCTACCAACATAAAGTCTCTGAGGAGAGCTTGGGAAAGCATTGGCCCCCTTGAAACTCAAGCTTATCAGCTGCTTTTCACCTTAACTGCTTGAAGGTGGCATAGAGTGTTCTAGAGGAGGGACCCCACCCTCCAAGATCTAATGCTTGATAATCTAAGGTACAGCTGATGCAATAATAATCAAGTCTACAATAATGGCAGTGTGTTTGAATCATCCCACTTCAGTACCTAGAAAAACTGCCTCCCATGAAACTGGTCCCTGAGTGCCTAAAAGGTTGGCAATGGTTATTCTAAGAGACAGTCTTTTCTCCTTACGGTAACACATTCATATCCAGTCTTTAAGAAAGTACCATGAGATTTTTCCAGTGGTCACATATGGATGTGAGAGTTGGACTATAAAGAACGCTGAGCACCCAAGAATGGACGCTTTTGAACTATGGTGTTGGGGAAGACTCTTGAGAGTCCCTTGGACTGCAGGGAGATCCAACCAGTCCATCCTAAAGAACATCTGTCCTGAATATACATTGGAAGGCCTGATGCTGAAGCTGAAACTCCAATCCTTTGGCCACCCGATGCAAAGAACTGACTCATCTGAAGAGACTCTGATGCTGGGAAAGATTGAAGTCAGGAGGAGACGGGGACAATGGAGGATGAGATGGTTGNGACGCTTTTGAACTATGGTGTTGGGGAAGACTCTTGAGAGTCCCTTGGACTGCAGGGAGATCCAACCAGTCCATCCTAAAGAACATCTGTCCTGAATATACATTGGAAGGCCTGATGCTGAAGCTGAAACTCCAATCCTTTGGCCACCCGATGCAAAGAACTGACTCATCTGAAGAGACTCTGATGCTGGGAAAGATTGAAGTCAGGAGGAGACGGGGACAATGGAGGATGAGATGGTTGGATGGCATCACCGACTTGATGGACAGGAGTTTGAGCAAACTCCAGGAGATGGTGATGGACCGGGAGGCCTGGCGTGCTGCAATATATGCAGTAGCAAAAAGTCGGGACACTACTGAGGGACTGAACTGATGACCTTGATGGGTCAACCTATTATAGCCACCAGCTTAACATGGAAGTCAGTTCACGTCCAGGAATTCCACTGCAATGAAAGATCTTAAAGAATCAACCTTCTTCAAATAAGCTTCATTTTCTTCTGCATTGTTCTGTTCAGTATAACACTTATTTCAAAGCTATCTCATGGGCTGAATTTATGGCATGTTGTTACGAAGAGTGTAAGAAATACCGTGCTTTCTTGCTGCACCATGCACCTTCCAGAATCTTAGTTCCTGAACCTGAGATGGAAGCTCTGTCCCCTGCAGTGGAAGAACAGAGTCCTAATGCCTGAACCAGCAGGGAAGTCCAAGAAATGCCTNGCATGTTGTTACGAAGAGTGTAAGAAATACCGTGCTTTCTTGCTGCACCATGCACCTTCCAGAATCTTAGTTCCTGAACCTGAGATGGAAGCTCTGTCCCCTGCAGTGGAAGAACAGAGTCCTAATGCCTGAACCAGCAGGGAAGTCTAAGAAATGCCTTTGTTACACACATAGTCTATGTGGAGGCTAGAAATAAATTCCTCTGCGTTTCTGATCAAAATTTAAGTTTTCTGAAGATTTTCTAAGTTTTTAAAAAGAACAGATCACCTCTTTCATCGAAAAAGAAAAGACACTAGAAAAATAAATGTGTGGGTTTCCATGGTGTCTCAGGGGGTAAAGAATACACCTGCAATGTGGGAGACCTGGGTTCGATCCCTGGGTTGGGAAGATCCCCTGGAGAAGGGAAAGGCCACCCACTCCAGTATTCTGGACTGGAGAATTCCACAGACTGTATAGTCCATGGGGTGGCAAAGAGTCGGACAGGACTGAGCAACTTTCACTTTCAAGAGAAGTGGAATGGATTAAGGGACTGAAAATGTTATCTGATGATGTCAATTCCTTCCCAGAAAATATGTTTCTCATGAAGTCTGTCTATCTCCCTTGACCANCCCACTCCAGTATTCTGGACTGGAGAATTCCACAGACTGTATAGTCCATGGGGTGGCAAAGAGTCGGACAGGACTGAGCAACTTTCACTTTCAAGAGAAGTGGAATGGATTAAGGGACTGAAAATGTTATCTGATGATGTCAATTCCTTCCCAGAAAATATGTTTCTCATGAAGTCTGTCTATCTCCCTTGACCACAGCCTTTCCAGCTTGGTAGGCATTGAGAAAGGTCTGTTCGGACCCCACACCTGCACTCTGCCTTTCGCATGAGTCTGCCCTTATAGCACTGCCTTCTTCTGAATTTTCTTCTTCTGAAGACTCCTTTGTCTCCCCAGCCACAGCTGAAATCTCAGGAACTCGACCCCTGGTCTGGCTGAAACCCAAACAGAGGCCACTCTGCAAGGTCTGGGCTGAGTTAAATGCCAGAGTTGCTTCTCAAGCTCCAGTTCTCAATGTCTTCAGCCTCACCGTCAGTGCATGAAATTGCAGGAATCTGGAATTCTTCCCTGGGGAAGGATGAGAGGCAGTAATGAAGGAAACTATCCCGACCCCCTCCACAAGGGTGCAGGAAAATGCTCTGAAGATTTGCAGTGTTTTAGACCAACTCCAGTACTCTTGCCTGGAAAATCCCATGGACCGCGAAGCCTGGTATACTCCATGGGGTCGCTAAGAGTCGGGCACGACTGAGTGACTTCCCTTTCACTTTTCACTTTCATGCATTGGAGAAGGAAATGGCAGCCCACTCCAGCGTTCTTGCCTGGAGAATCCCAGGGACAGGGGAGCCTGGTGGGCTGCCATCTCTGGGGTCCCACAGAGTCAGACATGACTGAAGTGACTTAGCAGCAGCAGAAATCACACAACCTAGTTATCTCACTGATTAAGTGGCAATACAAAGGTAGTGTCTTCAAGCCTTCAGCAAATTCCTTTGATCACCCAAGTATGATTAGTAAGAGCTCTAGAGAGGTATAATTTTCAATCATAAAATCAACTCACCAAGGTGTAAAGTTGAAGGATTTGTGTCTCTCTGTGTGTGTGTGTGTGTGTGTGTGTGTGTGTGTGTGTGTGTGTGTACATAGATATGGAGTTGTTCAACCAGCAACATAAACTTGGCTTCCCAGGTGGCGCAAGTGGTAAAGAATCCACCTGCCAATGCAGGAGACGTGGGTTCGANCCCAAGTATGATTAGTAAGAGCTCTAGAGAGGTATAATTTTCAATCATAAAATCAACTCACCAAGGTGTAAAGTTGAAGGATTTGTGTCTGTGTGTGTGTGTGTGTGTGTGTGTGTACATAGATATGGAGTTGTTCAACCAGCAACATAAACTTGGCTTCCCAGGTGGCGCGAGTGGTAAAGAATCCACCTGCCAATGCAGGAGACGTGGGTTCGATCCCTGGGTGGGGAAGATCTTTTGCAGGAGGCAATGGCAACGCACTCCAGGATTATTGCCTGGGAAATCTCACGGACAGAGAAGCCCAGCAGGTTACAGTCTAAGATGTCACAACAAATCGGATACAACTGAGCTACTGAACAGTGGCATACTACTCACAGCGTAACCTGATTTGAGAATATTTCCATCACCCTAAAATGATTGCTTGCATACACTGCAGGTATTCAAAATCTCTAACATCAATCTCTCTTAGTCAACTAATGGCATAGTGTAGATTTGCCATTTTGGTGCATCTCCTATAACCATATTCACAGTATATATATTCCTTTCTCTCTTGCTATGAACAGTTGCTGGTTTAGTTGCTAAGTCATGTCCAACACTTTGCAATACCATGGCCTGTAGCCCACCAGGCTCCTCTGTCCATGGGATTCCCCAGGAAAGAATACCAGAGTGGGCTGCCATTTCCTGCTATAGAGGATCTTCCCAAAGCAGGGATGGAACCTGCACCTCTTAGATTACCAGCTGGTCTCCTGCAGGTAAGGTTTTTTTTTTTTCTTTTTTTTTCTTTTTAACCCCTAAGCTACAAGGGACGCCCACGAACCATTTATATGCAATATTTTTATGGATGCATATTTTAATTTTTCTTGAGTGGATATGGAGGAGTGGAACTGCTACTTCTCAGGACTCATTCATGTTTAATAGTCTAAAAACTATATTGTTTCCCAAATCAGCTGAATCAAGGTATATTCCCATCAGCAGTGTATGTGGGTTCCAATTCCTCCACCTCTTAACCAAGATTATCTATTATCTGTTCGATTGTAGGCATCCTAGTGGGAGTGAGCCGGTACCTCACTGCAGTCTTAATTTGCATTCAGATAATGACTTAATCGTATCAAGTATCTTCTGTACAATCTTTTTCGGTGGATGAAAGTGCAAACTCAAAGTGTAAGTCACTCAGTCCTGTCCGACTCTTTGCAACCCCACGGACTATACAGTCCATGGGACTCTCCAGGCCAGAATACTGGAGTGGGTTGCCTATCCCTTCTCCAGGGGACCTTCCTAAGCCAGGGATAGAACGCAGGTCTCCCACATTGCAGGTGGATTCTCTACCACTTGATCAATGCAAATATTTTTCCCATTTTAAAAACTGGTTTCTTGGCTCATCATTCTTGAAAGAGTCCTTTATATTTTGTAGAGACAGATCTTCTACTGGAAAGATAACGAGCAAATCTTTCCTCCCGGTCTGCCGCTTCTGTTTGGGTTTTCTCAAAGTGTCTTTTCTAAAGTATATATTTATTTTTACTTTGGGCTAATCCGGGTCTTGGTTTTGGTGCTGGCTTTTCCCTAGTTGCTTCGTGCAAGGGCTACGCTCAAGCGCACGGGTTTCTCTTGTTGAACAGCACAAGCTTTGGGGTGTGGGTGCAATGGTGGTGTCACACGGGCTCAGTTGCTCAGAGGTGTGTGTGGTATCCAAGCTGCACGTTATGCAGCTGCAGGTAGCTTCTTTACAACCGAGACCCCAAGGAAAGTCCTCAGGTTCATTTGAAATGTAGGAGGCCAAAAGGTATTGGAAACCCAGGTTGAAGGCAACGCTCATCACCCATCAAGGGCTCGATGGGATGGGCCAAAGCCCCATCAGAGGCAGATCTGAGTGACTACCCGGCATCTCTCTTCCCTGTCCAACAGGCAAGAGTCACGGTCACGGATGACACGTGCCAAGTTGACATAAAACAGAAGCACCCGCAGTGCAGAGACCCACGTGGCACTAAACAGCTGATGGAAAAGGCTGCAGGCGGTGGCAAGCCTGAAGAGTCAGCTCAGCGAGCATCCTTCCCCTCGGAGGAAAGACCACTCACTAACAGACTGGACAGAACAGATGCATGGCATGGTGCTCAGAGAGTCAATTCCTGGGCAGGCTGCTAAGACGTCCGGGGTCTCCAAGCAGGAGAGAGGGGTCTGGGGCTCTCAAAAAAGAGACAGGTGTGTCGAATTCTCAAGGAGAAGGAAAGGACAAATGCCTTTTATTTTCTTTCTCTCTCTGCAATCCTTAGTCACAAAAAACTTTTTTTTTCCTTTAAGGCAAGTACTGAAGAGTAAAGAACAACTCAGTTTAAATTCTGTACTAGGAGTTACATAACAATGTATCCAGCTGGAGGACAGTTTCTCCTCCTTCCTGAAAACCTTCTGGCTCATCCTGTCATCTTCAAATCTAAATGACGAGAGTGGGTCTGCTAAGACCTTTACAACCTTGAGACATTCTTTTGCTTAACTGCAACAACCTGTTGAAAAAATATANACTCAGTTTAAATTCTGTACTAGGAGTTACATAACAATGTATCCAGCTGGAGGACAGTTTCTCCTCCTTCCTGAAAACCTTCTGGCTCATCCTGTCATCTTCAAATCTAAATGACGAGTGGGTCTGCTAAGACCTTTACAACCTTGAGACATTCTTTTGCTTAACTGCAACAACCTGTTGAAGAAGTATACATCTCCCCTGCTGAGACAGCTAGGCGGGGGCACTCTCCCTCCCCTTTCTGATGTCTGTGTCAGAAGCTTTCTCTGTCCCTTTTCATACTTCAATAAAACTCTGCTACACAAAAGTTCTTGAGGGATCAAGCCTGGTCCCCGGTCCCAAAATCTTCTTTGGAGATCACAAATCCAACACCATTCACCATTAAGCTATCAGTGCCAACTCCCAGAATAAAATAAAATCGCATCAGCTTGTGTTAAAGTGCAAAAGTTTTAAATTTCAAGAAAGTCTAACTTATTGCTTTTGTCTTTTTTTTGCTTTTGCTTTTGATATCATATCTAAGAAATCCTTGCCTAACCGAAAACCGGGAAGATTTTTTTTTTTTCCCTAGATGTTTGAAGCTTTCCTGTGACGTCCACCTTTCATTTATCTTTGGTGAATGTTGGCAGATGGTACGAGGGGAGGTTTGAAAAGCATCTCTTATCCAACTGCCTCAGCACCACTGATTAAACACACTCTCCTCAGTGAAGAAGTGTGTGATACTATTTTTACGACTCCTGGACTCTAATTATATCTCCTTCTATATTTCTGTACACGTGAGTACCTTACTGTCTGAGCTTTAGAGTATGTTTGGAGATAAGGAAAGACAAGTCTTCCAATCTTCCTCTGATTTTTCAACACAATTTGCTTTTTCTCTGTACAGACGAAATGTTCGAATGAGCTTGTCAATGGAAGCAAGAAACACCCGCTGAGATTCTGATGGAAATTATTTGCCACACCACAATTTTAAATTAATTTGATATAGCAGTCTGACCCAGAAACATAATTAGATGTCGCCTGTAATGTTCTATGTATATTTAACTTCCCACCCTTTTCTTTTTCGGTAAGTTGCTGCAATATTTGTTCTCTCAGATACAACAAATTAAAAGGCCTAAAAAAACCAATCGAGTTCTCTTTGAGTATCTCATTTAGTTACACTCAGGAAGTATGTCAACACAGGGATTAGAGGACAGGGGAAATAAGACTCTGGTGTAATTTCATCCTGAATACACCTATTCCATACCTACTGAAAAGGTGTTTCAAGGTCCAGACGGGCCATGAATTTTCTCCCAGTCCCCAGAAGGACAGAATCTGATTCCTTCACATCTAATAATTAGCATCTCCAGCAAACCTCGTAGGGAGATGGCTCTAAATATGAGAGGGAATATTTAAATAACTTCAAACAAATGTATAGCCAGTTCTTTCATTAAAATTTCAATGTGATTTTAAAAATGAAATATCTCAGTCCCCAGTCCTGAAGGAGGTCTTTTTTTTTTTTTTCTTTTTTTTACACCTGTCCTTCTGATGTTCCCTTCTAGTACTATACATCATGTTCAAAGCCAAACTATTTTAAACAGTGAAACTTATAGTTGCTCCATCCTGTCCAATTCTTTACGAAGCTATGGACTGTAACCCGCCAGGCTCCTCTGCCCGTGGAATTCTCCAGGCAAGAATACTGGACTGGGTAGTAGCCATTCCCTTCTCCAGGGGATATTCCAGACCCAGGTCTCCTGCATTGCAGGCAGGCTCTTTACCATCACAGCCGCCACGGAGGTACTTTATGTCATAAATGTGATAAAAATCTCTTTATAGAGTATATAGAATAGGTAGACCAACCAGAGTCGATGAGAAAGTACAGGAATATGGAAAACCCGTAGATGCTGCAGTTACAATTTGGACGCAGGAAAGTAATTTTACATGTGTGTGTTTTTTTTTTTTAATATACATTATGATGTGTTATCACCAATGATGCAAATAGTCCTATAAAGTCACCAACGGTGCTATGAAATCACATTATCTATGTAAGATATAAAACCAAAAAATGACCGAACCCACAAAAACTCTTTGAATGATTGCTCTTAATGTGATCTACCATATTAAAAACGTGTTCATCAGCTCACATTAATTTTTTATGAATAAAGCTATTTTCATTTTATCCTACATTGTGTACTAGAGTTTTTGCTTTTTATTTATTTCAAAACAATTTTTATTGCAGTATAGTTTCTTTACAATGTTGCGTTAGTTTCTGCTGTACAGCAAGGTGAATCAGATAAATAAATTATATATATATATACGTATATATGGGCTTCCCTGGTGGCTCAGAGGTTAAAGCGTCTGCCTCCAATGCGGGAAACCCAGGTTCGATCCCTGAGTCGGGAAGATGCCCTGGAGAAGGAAATGGCAACCCACTCTAGTATTCTTGCCTGCAGAATCCCATGGACAGAGGCGCTTGGTAGGCTACAGTCCACACGATTGAGTGACTTCACTTTCACATGTATATATATCCCATCTTTTTTGGATTTCTTTCCCATTTAGGTCATCACAGAGCAGTGGGCAGAGTTCCCTGTGCTATCTGGTAGCTTCTCATTAGTTATCCGTTTTACACAGAGTATCAATAGCGTATATATCAAATGCAGTCTCCCAAATCATCCCCATTCTCCCTCCTCCCGTGGTGTCTTTATGTTTTTCTCTATGTCTGAGTCTCTATTTCTGCTTTGTGACTAAGATCATCTAAACCAACCTTTTAAGATTCCAGATATATGCATTAAAATACCACGTATAAATTTTTCTCTTTGTGACTCATTTCAGAAAAAGCAAACCATCATACAGCATATTAAAATTTTTTTTTTTCTGTCCCTTGCAAAGGCAAATTCTAAGTATTACCTATTCATGTTATCTTAAGTAAGTACCTTAAAAAGTGTAGTGCTCAGGCTAAATGCACTGCTTTCCATACAGAGGAAGTTATTACATACTGGGTTATGGGCAAGTGACAGAGGATGAGATGGTTGGATGACATCCCCGACTGTACATGGACATGAGTTTGAGCAAGCTCCGGGAGATGCTGAAGGACAGGGAAGCCTGGCATGCTGCAATCCATGGGGTCACAAAGAGTCTGACACGACTGAGCGATTGTTGCTGACCAGCAACAAATGGGGGAAACGGATGCCTTCTTGGCTTTCAGAGACGTGTCATTGATCCGGTAGTAACTAGGCCACGGGGGACCAGTCTCCCATCTTCTCATCAGTAAGGGACTAACGGTCTTGCTGCTGTTCAGTCTCGAAGTCACGTCCAACTCTTTGCAACCCCACGGACTGAAGCAGGCATGGCTCCCCCATCCTTCACCATCTCCAGGAGTTTGCTTGAGCTCACGTCCATTGCCTGGATGCTATCACACATATCCTCTGTCTCCCGCTTCTCCTCCCACCCTCGGTCTTCCCCCACATCAGGGTCTTCTCCAATGAGTTGGCTCTTTGCATCAAGTGGCCAAAGTATTGGAGCTTCCGCCTCAGCGTCAGTCCTTCCAATGAATCTTCAGGGTTGATTTCCTTCAGGATTCACTGATTTGATCTGCAGTCCAAAGGATTCTCCAGACAGATGAGATTAAGGGACTGCAGACTCTGCTCGCAACCCAGTCTTGTCCTGAGACCACGCCTCTGACCCCACTGCTATAAAAAATAAAAAAAACCCTAATCAAGTCCTCTGGGGCCGAGACACGGAGTTTTTCAAGGCAGAAGTTCTGGAGTGTCTCTCTTTATTGGCAAAGCAATAAAGCTAGCCTTTTCTACTGCGTGCAGCACTCCACCTCTGACACATGATTTGGCACAACTGTGCTGAGAGGCTGAGCTTTCAGTAAGGCTAGGGTGAGGACTCACTTTCTAGAAGCAAAGGAAGTGGACTGCTCTGAGGGGGAGTTTTAGAGGGGGGCCAGAGGCAATTGAGACTGTGGGAGATGGGAGGACAGGAGGAAACCCCCTTGCCGGGACAAGTCTTTTGTGACCCCCACATCTGCATGATTGGCTGTAAAGGGATCAACTGGCGTGGCTCAGGAAGGATGCCTGCTGCTGCTGCTGCTAAGTCGCTTCAGTCGTGTCCAACTCTGTGCGACCCCATAGATGGCAGCCCACCAGGCTCCCCCGTCCCTGGGATTCTCCAGGCAAGAACACTGGAGTGGGTTGCCATTTCCTTCTCCAATGCATGAAAGTGAAAAGGGAAAGTGAAGTCGCTCAGTCATGTCTGACCCTCAGCGACCCCATGGACTGCAGCCCACCAGGCTCCTCCACCCATGGGAGTTTCCAGGCAAGAGTACTGGAGTGGGTTGCGATTGCCTTCTCCTGGAAGGATGCCTGCCTCACCAATAAACAAAGGATGCTGTAGGAAATCAAGTTAGCAGCTCCGGGTACCCTGAGGGGATTCAGGATGGGGAAAAAGAGGATGCGGGCCCCAGAGAGCTGACATGCGTTATCAAAGGAATTTATTTCCATGAGCCCAGACTCTTGTAACTCTCCATTCACAGAAAAAAAGGAACAAAAAATGCTATTGAATAATTTGAGGTCTCCGGTTTTCATTAAGTAGCTGTCATGATTTGATATCCTGACAAGCTGGTCTTTGCTGCAAAATATCCTATAAATCCTGGATCTTCGCTGACCATCTTTGGACCATTCCATCAGAGCTATCCTAGAGCCTGCCTCCCAAGCTTACGTCCTCAGAAAGGCCACCAGATAAAACATAATTCTCAACTTTTAGGTTTGCGTAGTTTTTTTTTTTTTTTTT
>SJYH01007130.1:83770-103024 GCA_006408735.1 Sylvicapra grimmia
TTTTGGAGCCCAAAGAAATAAAGTCTGACACTGTTTCCACTGTTTCCCCATCTATTTCCCATGAAGTGATGGGACCAGATGCCATGATCTTCGTTTTCTGAATGTTGAGCTTTAAGCCAAGTTTTTCACTCCCCTCTTTCACTTTCATCAAGAGGCTTTTTAGTTCTTCTTCACTTTCTGCCAGAAGGGTGGTGTCATCTGCATATCTGAGGTTATTGATATTTCTCCCGGCAATCTTGATTCCAGCTTGTGTTTCTTCCAGTCCAGCATTTCTCATGATGTACTCTGCATATAAGTTAAATAAGCAGGGTGACAATATACAGCCTTGACATACTCCTTTTTCTATTTGAAACCAGTCTGTTGTTCCATGGAATTTTCCAGGCCTGAATACTGGAGTAGGTAGCGGTTACTTTTTCCAAGGGGATCTTCCCAACCCAGGGTCTCCTGCATTACAGGCAGATTCTTTACCCAACTAAGTTATCAGGGAAGCCCTTGCTTTTTGGTGTTCAGGGCAAGAATTATGGGGAGCTAGAACCCTTGGCATATTCTAGGTTTGCTGTTGATGCAAAAGAATAAATGGGGAAACACAGATATATACGTACGTATATACAATTTTGTTACACACCTGAAATGAACACAATATTGTAAATCCGCTATCCTGTGATAAAACAGATCCTGTGATAAAACAGATAAATAAAATACTAGACTATCTGCCTCTAAAAGTGGCTTCTCCGTCTTTACCAGGCAAATAAGTCAAGCTGTCTTTGCCTTTCTGAGTGTATGAAATTAAGTCTAGATGATACAAAATCATCCCACTCTTCAATGCCTGAGTTTGTCAAGCAAGTAGAAGCCAATTAAATGACCTCAGGTAATGGCCATAAAAATGATACATGTGTATATATTTATGTATTATGTATAAATTAATGTAGATGCTATATATTCATATGTACTGACATGTATAAATAAATATATTCTTATATATATTATATATATATTCTTTTATGTTTATTTTCTTTTTTTAAAGAATTTCAAGGTCATGGGAATTCCCTGGAAGTTCAGCAATTAGGACTCTGAGCTTTAACTATCGAGACGCGCAGTTCAATATCTGGTTGCGGAACTAAGACCGTCAAGTCTTGCTGTAAGGAAAGAGACAGAGGAAGGAAGGAAGTAAAAAAAAAAAAAAAGACCATAAGACAGCCCAAGTCTTTGGAATACAGGACCATTTTTACTGATGATAAGAACTTTAGACACTTTATCCACTGTAGCACCTAGCTGACTGGCCACCGTAGATCTATTCCTGGTTCTGCTCAGATAGAAATGAAAGGATGTATTGATGTAACAAGAGAGATGAGAAAATAAACTCAGGGGGAAATGACTCGCAACGCTTTCTCAGTGTGATTGATGATATTCCCTCAACACAGTCTGCATAAAGGGTTCTATCATTTATTCAAAATACCCCCCACAAGCATCCCCTGGGCAAACCATCACACCGAACCCATGTGCTACTAAGATTCTTTACTAAAAAAAAATAAACAAAAAAGAATGAAAGAGATGCAGGATGCGAGTGCAATAAACCTCTAGGAGCTGATCCATCCCCACGGTGGTTTTATCCTCCACCACCAGTCAGGGGAAACTCGCTGACCGCAACTGCCCACCCTGGCCAGGCACCATAGTGACCATCTGCGTGATTTGACGACAATTTTATTTTACGACAGGGGGTCCTGATGAGGAACATGAAACTAACAAGCCATCACCCACACAGAGAATTCAGCCAAGGTCAGAAGGAGACACCATGTGTCCTTCCACCATCGAGAATTCCTCTCGCTGGATCACAATTTGGCTGAGCAACGCGTGAGCCCCCAGGAAGGAATCTGACGTCAGTGATGGGCAGGAGAAAACCAGGAAATTAATCCCATCACCATAAAACCCGAGACTGTGAACCAAGAGGCAGGGCAGTCCTCCTGGGTTCCCTGACCCTCCTGCTCTCCGCCCAGGAGGCCCTTCCCGTTACAGTCTATTGGTTTCTCAGCACCTGCGTCTCCTCGGACAGCTCATTTCCAAGTGTTAGACGAGAGCCCACTCTTGGGCCCTGAAAGGGGTGCCCCTTCCTGAAACACCACCAGTCCGGTACCTCCTGGACGAGAACTACCCCTTCAAGCCTCAGTCTTGGAAAGAAGAGGGTGCAGAAAACAGCTGGTCAGCCTGAAATGGACACAGACTTCACAAAAGGGAAGGAAGCTTCTGCTATTGCAAGCAGCTGAAAAGTACAACGTTTTGTTACAGCAGCACAACCTATGTAACCATTTGTTGTAACTATTTGCTTGTCTGCATGAGACACTTTCTCTCTCACTCACGCTCACACACACACAGATACATCCGCACAGACTCACCCATGTGTATACACCTCCTAATGTCCCCAAATGTACCTCCACGAAAGATATCACTTTAGATGAGAAATGTATCTTGTTGCCCAGCATGCGTGATGTTCATGAACCAAAGGCAATGTAATACTTTTCCTTAAAGAGTGCAGGCCTCCTTTACCTGTTAGCATCTCCACTATGTTTTCATGTTAAAGAAAAGTAACAGTTTTGCATGTAGCACTAACCCCCACGTGTGACTATGTGCGGTGTGCTAAGTCACTTCAGGCGTGTCCGACTCTTTGCAACCCTGTGGACCATAGCAGGCTAGGCTTCTCTGTGCATGGGATTCTCCAGGCAAGAATACTGGAATAGGTGGCCACCCCTTCCTGCAGGGGATCTTCTGGACCCAGGAACTGAACCTGGCTCTCACATGAGCAGCAGCAAGCCAGGCTTCCGTGTCCTTCACAATCTCCTGGAGTTTGCACACATTTATGTCCATTGAGTTGTTGATGACATTGAACCATCTCATGCTTTATTATCCCCTTCTCCTCCTGCCTTCTATCTTTCCTAGCATCCTGGTTCCACTGAGTCGACTCTTCGCATCACGTGGCCAAAGTATTGGAGCTTCAGCATCAGTCCTTCCAAAGAATATTCAGGACTGATTTCCACTGTCACGTTACGTGCCCCACATTCTGCAAGGAGAGGAGGTGCATCTGAAATGGAGCAGGACCGTTTGTCCCCTTCCTGCCTTTTGTTTGCGACAAACTTTAGCCAAAGCCTAAGTTTAATCAGAGAAGTGAGAACATGCAGAAACAAAGAAGAACACTAAAAAGACCAAATAATAATAATGCCCTCATTAAGCAAAGGCAATGGCACCCCACCCCAGTACTCTTGCTTGGAGAATCCCATGGACGGAGGAGCCTGGTGGGCTGCAGTCCATGGGGTCGCTGAGAGTCGGACACGACTGAGCGACTTAACTTTCACTTTTCACTTTTATGCATTGGAGAAGGAAATGGCACCCCACTCCAGTGTTCTTGCCTGGAGAGTCCCAGGGATGGGGGAGCCCAGTGGGCTGCCGTCTATGGGGTCGCACAGAGTCGGACACAACTGAAGCGACTTAGCAGCAGCAGCAGCAGCAGCAGCAAGCAAAGGCAGGAGATCTTCCCTGGTGGTTCAGCTGGTAAAGAATCTGCGTGCCATGAGGAAGACCTGGGTTCGGTCCCTGGGTTTGAAAGACCCCCGTGGAGGAGGGGAAGGCTACCCACTCCAGTATTCTGGCCTGAAGAATTTCATGGACTGTACAGTCCATGGGGTCGCAAAGAGTTGGACACAACTGAGCGACTTTCACTCACTTTGACTTTAAGCAAAGTCAAGGACCTTGAGTTCCTCCTGAAGAGGTATCGGTAATATTCTGAGCCCTGTCCTGTGAGCTGTCTTATAGATACTGAAACCGCCACCAAGTGAAGACATTAAGTACATGATGTCCAGACTATAGTCATGATATATCAGAGAAGGCAATGGCACCCGACTCCAGTACTCTTGCCTGGAAAATCCCATGGACAGAGGAGCCTGGTGGGCTGCAGTGCATGGGGTCGCTGAGTCAGACACGACTGAGCGACTTCACTTTGACTTTTCACTTTCATGCATTGGAGAAGGAAATGGCAACCCACTCCAGTGTTCTTGCCTGGAGAATCCCAGGGATGGCNAGCCTGGTAGGCTGCAGTGCATGGGGTCGCTGAGTCAGACACGACTGAGTGACTTCACTTTGACTTTTCACTTTCATGCATTGGAGAAGGAAATGGCAACCCACTCCAGTGTTCTTGCCTGGAGAATCCCAGGGGGAGCCCAGTGGGCTGGCATCTGTACGGTCGCACAGAGTCGGACACGACTGAAGCGACTTAGCAGCAGCAGCAGCAAGAGAGAAAGTGAAGTTGCTCAGTCGTGTCCGACTCTTTGCGACCCCATGGACTGTAGCCTACCAGGCTCCTCCATCCATGGAATTCTTTCAGGCAAGAGTACTGGAGTGGATTACTCATCCCCTTCTCCAGGGGATCTTCCTGACTGAGGGATCGAAACCGGGTCTCCCACATTGCAGGCAGACGCTTTACCAGCTGAGCCACCAGGGAAGTCCATTCACGACATAAGCTGCCGCAATTCAAAGAGGTGGATTCAAGTCAATGGGAATAAACCGACCCTGGGAGTGAAAATTAACTGTACCTAAAATAACGGGAGTGACCCTAATCAGATCACCAATGACCTGTTTCAAGATGACATTCAGAGTTGGCTGTGCTGTTTCTGCGTGGACCCTCCCCCCTTTTGCACTTTCTATGAAAGCTCCTGCCCCCCTGACTGTCAGGTTGAGAGGAGTCAGCCTTTGGAGAGGGCTTCACCTATCCTCAGCTGCCGTCATTCAAATAAAGCAGGCTTTCCTTCCCACAAGCCAGAACACTAATGCTTTAGCAGCAAGCAGCCACACTTGGGTTCAGTAATAACATATAGGATCCTTCCTGCTCAACCAGGTGGGGCTGTGATAAAGAATTCTCCTGTCAATGCCGGAGGCACAGGTTCCATCCTTTGGTCAGAAAGATCCCCTGAAAAAGGAAATGGCAAACCACTCCTGTGTTCTTGCCTGGGAAATCCCAGGGACAGAGGAGCCTGGTGGGCTACAGTCCATGGGGTTGCAAAGAATCAGACCTGTGGAACCAAGACCACTCGGGAGAGGAAGACTGAACCCAGAGGTGCCAACACAGTGCTTGCTGGTTAGCACGAAGCTAACTAATCATATCCACTTCTTTTCTAGATCACTCAATGCCGGTGAGGATGACAGCAAGATTGAAAAAAATTTAAAAAGGCAAAATCCCACCTGGGTTTTAAATACAAGACACTTTGAAAACATCTGCATGGGTATCAAACATTGGGATGTTCAAAGCATCCTTGGGAATTAGACGGGAAGGTTGGGTATCTGCATTTTTTGTTGTTGATTCTTTATTTTTTCATAAATGTAGATTTTAGGACAGTGCTTGTTGCTTAGCATGAAGCTAATCATATCGACTTCTCTTCTAGATCACTCAATGCCGGTTAGGTTGACAGCAAGATTTAAAAAAAATTAAAAAAGCAAAATCCCACTTGGATTTTAAATGCAAGACACTTTGAAAACATCTGCATGGATATCAAACATTGGGATGTTCCAAGCATCCTTGGGAATTAGAGGGGAAGGTTGGGTATCTGCGATTTTTTGTTGTTGCTCCTTTTTTTCATAAACGTAGATTTTAAGACAGTTTCAAACGTAAAAAACCACCCCAAACACGTCAAGACAGTATATAGTGCTCTCTGTGTCACATCCGGCTTGCTCTATTATTAACATCTGATCTGGCCCATGTGTTGTAACAAATGATTCAACTGTCAAATATTACAAGTAAGTAAAGACCACAGTCGATTTAGATTTCCTTCATTTTTACCATATATCATTTTTGTTTTCCGGTCACAGGATCTTCCATTCGATTTTCGTCATTATGTCTGCTTAGACTCTTCCTGGCTGTGACAGTTTCTCAGATTTTTCCTCTTTCTTCTGACCTTGACAGTTTTGAAGAGCTCTCACCAGGCATTTTTGGAGAATTTCCCACAACTGGCTTTTTTTTTTTTTGGATTTTTCCCGAGTAGACGGGGATTACGATTCTGGAGAGGAAACTCGGGGGTGAAATGTCCTTCTCGTCACGTATCAAGGGCGCGTGCTCTCAACATGACTTACACGGTGGAAAATGGACCTCCATCCCCTGGCCAAGGTCACAGTTGTCAGATTTCTCCATTTTCAGGTTTCTCCTCCTAGAATTTTAGACTCCTTGGATGGAAAACAGCAGGCAGAGCCAAACTCAAGTGGAGACATGCTCCAATGCGCCAAGGGATGGAAGCTTCAAAAATTATCTAGACTACTTCTGTATAGGAGCTTGGCTTCCTCTCCCCGTGGTAGGGAGATTCTTGTCACGCTTTTCTCAAGAGATCCATGCCCTGCTCCCTAGAATCTGAGAATCTGATATGATGCGTGGCAAGAGGGATTTAAGTTTGCAGGTGCAATTAAGGATGATAATCACTTCACCTTAACATAAAGAAATTATCTCAGATTATTAGTTGGGTCCCAGTATCTTCACAAGAGTCCTTTATAATGAAAAACAGAGGCAGATACAGAGAAGTCACAACCTGGAAGATGCTATGCTGCTGGGAGTTTTGCATTCTGTAATTCTTTTTGAGGATTCAAGGGGGCACCTTGAGACAAAGAATGTAGCTGGCTTCTAACTATTAAAAAAAAAAAATTCAAGAAAGAAGTTTTCCCTTAGATCCATCGAAAGGATTCAATCCTGTGTACACCTTGATTTTACACAGTGAGACCCGCTTGTGCTTTTGACCTCCAAAACTGTAAGCTAGATATGTGTTGGTAAAAGCCTAAGTCATTTGTTCCAGTAGCAATACAAAACTCATACTTCCTCTTTCTTTTCTCACTCATTTACGACCATATGGGATTGTAAGTATGTATTCTGATACAACAGTATTTAATGCTGTTCCTCAAGTTGTTCCAGCCTTGGCCAATAAGAACTCTTTATTTGGTTTCTTGTGATATGTTTATTCACTCAATCGTGTTCGACTCTTTGTGGCCCCATGGACTGTAGCCCCGCCAGCCGCCTCTGTCCATGGGGATTCTCCAGGCAAGAATACTGGAGTGGGTTGCCATGCCTTCCTCCAGGGGAAATCCCCGACCCAGGTCTCCCGCATTGTGGGCAGAGTCTTTACCATCAAAGTCAGGGAACGCCAAGAATACTGGGCTGGGTAGCCTATCCCTTCTCCAGGGGACCTTCCCAACCAAAAATCAAACTGGGCCCTCCTGCGTTACAAGCCCATTCTTCATGGGCTGAGCTGCCAGGGAAGCCCTATACCCCTTCAACATACCCCCATCACTGGGGCTATTTTTCATTGACTTTTAAGCACTGCCTTGATTGCTGATACTATCAAGATTCTTCAGGATGGTCTGGTACAGTTCCTACCGCATTTCTAGAATCATCAGCCCTTTCTCCAGGGAGTTCTGGTTCCTTCCTTTTGACATCTGTATATACTGTACATCCAGAAGCTGAAGGAGGTCAAATGAGGATGTCTTCCTTAAACAGCTGCGAGAATGAGTTGATGACCTAGCAAATATTTACGGGACAGGCTTTACAGTGTGCAGCTGGGCCTGTAAACCATGCAAGCCAGTGACAGACCAAGCCTGATCACGCGTATGACCCTCATCCAGCTCATCTTCCTATCACGACAGTGGTTATTTCATTATGATACTATGATTGTCCAAATTACCGCGCTGGCTTAGAACCTGCAGGGAGCTGGTCCATCTACTTTGTAACCATCTGAAAACTTGTCCGAATCTATTTTTGCCCCCACCGTACAGATGAGACAATGGAATCCGAAAGCAGCCAAGTAATTTGTTCCAGGAGATCAACATGCCATAGTCGGCAGAGTGAAAACCGTGATCCAAACGCATGTACGTGTGGACAACATCCAGCATGACCATCTAACAAAGGGTGAACGGTATTGATGTGACGTGGTGGGTTAGTCTCCGGGGAATGTGGTTTTCTTTTGGTCCCCCAAACAAACTTAAAAAGGGCTTCCCTGGTGGCTTAGAGGTTAAAGCGTCTGCCTCTAATGCGGGAGACCTGGGTTCGATCCCTGGGTCAGGAAGATGCCCTGGAGAAGGAAATGGCAATCCACTCCAGTATTCTTGCTTGGAGAATCCCATGGATGGAGAAGCCTAGTAGGTTATAGTCCACGGGGTCGCAAAGAGTTGGACACGACTGAGTGACTTCACCTTCACCCAAATAAACTTACGCATCAGTGAAGAATAAGCAAATGATGCCATCCTAGGACCNCTGCCTCTAATGCGGGAGACCTGGGTTCGATCCCTGGGTCGGGAAGATGCCCTGGAGAAGGAAATGGCAATCCACTCCAGTATTCTTGCTTGGAGAATCCCATGGACGGAGAAGCCTAGTAGGTTATAGTCCACGGGGTCACAGAGTTGGACACGACTGAGTGACTTCACCTTCACCCAAATAAACTTACGCATCAGTGAAGAATAAGCAAATGATGCCATCCTAGGACCACTGGTGTAATCAAGAAAAAGAAAATTATACCTAAATAACTATTGAGAAGGACAGTCCGTTGGACTCTAAGGAGATCAAAGCAGTCAGTCCTAGAGGAAATCAACCCTGAATATTCAGTGGAAGGACTGATGCTGAAGCTGAAGCTCCAATACTGTGGCCACCTGATGTGAAAAGCTGACTCACTGGAAAAGACCCTGATGCTGGGAAAGATTGAGGGCAGGAGAAGGGGACGACAGAGGATGAGATGGTTGGATGGCATCACCGACTCAATGGACATGAGTTTGAGCACGTTCTGCGATATAGTGGAAGAGAGGGAAGCCTGGCGTGCTATAGTCCGGGGTGTCACGAAGAGTCGAATACAACTTAGCAAGAGAGCAACAACAAGACCTGTGTGAATGAAGGAAAACACCTGTTCAAAGAAACGTAAGAACCAGATGTCAGAAATTGTGTTTCAAAGTGTGAGACGGGGAGGAAGAAAGTACATGCAGAGATCCTTTTGACTAAAGGTAGATGTGTTCATTGCTGTTACGACTGTTTATCACAACACTATTGTTATGAATCTTGTTTATTAGATATAGTCCTACATGTTAGTGAAAAGAGAGCCTTAAGCTATTCAAGAAACTGTCCACAAAGACTCAGAATCCTTACAATATGGTGCGCTCACAAAATATGACCCAGTCTTGCTGAACACATTCTGTTCATTTCTAATTGTCTTGCATCTCGATACGCCTGCATATTTACATTAGCAAGACACTGCCTCAGAAAAGAAAACTGCATGGTTACACCAGGATGGGATTTTCATTAGGACAAATGTTTAATCCCATAGGCTTAAAGGACTCCAAGGAATCAATCTATTGTAAATCCGTAAAGCATCTGCCTTGGGCCAAGATGGAAGCTTAATATCTCTCTAGGTGTTTACAGATTTTTACACAAGGGGTTCCAGCTTTGAAAGCATATCATTTTGAGAACCAGAGACAAATTCAACTGTGAGCTTGATGATTTGGTCTCCTTGGTAGTTATATGCAATTTCAGGTATTTATGGAAATCTCTCAAGGTTATGGATTGGGGTCATGGTTCTTCTTATTTTCAGTTGAAGAAATAAGGAATGACTGAGTGAAGAAGGCTGAGTGCTGAAGAATTGATGCTTTTGAACTGTGGCGTTGGAGAAGACTCTTGAGAGTCCCTTGGACTGCAAGGAGATCCAACCAGTCCATTCTGAAGGAGATCAGCCCTGGGATTTCTTTGGAAGGAATGATGCTAAAGCTGAAACTCCAGTACTTTGGCCACCTCATGCGAAGAGTTGACTCATTGGAAAAGACTCTGATGCTGGGAGGGATTGGGGGCAGGAGGAGAAGGGGACGACCGAGGATGAGATGGCTGGATGGCATCACCGACTCGATGGACGTGAGTCTGAGTGAATTCCGGGAGTTGGTGATGGACAGGGAGGCCTGGCGTGCTGCGATTCATGGGGTCGCAAAGAGTCGGACACAACTGAGCGACTGAACTGAACTGAGTCCTGAGCAAAATGTTTATCACCAATAAGTCAACAAGAAGAGGCTAGTAGTGTTGAAATATATTCAATTGCTGGTCCTTCAGCAAGAAAAGCCATTCTTGCTCCCATGGTTACTTGTGGTGACCAGTCATTATCCCAACCAGCTTTTAAGATTTGCATGAACTACTTCTCCAGGAACCTCTCTTAAGAAGCATCTTCTTGATGTTGTGTTCAGAGGCATCCTTGGATGCAAATTTCCCAACTAAAACACTCAGGAAAACAAAAAAGAAGCTGTAAACATCTTAGCGAACCCAGAACAGAGGAAAATCTCAGGCTGCATCTGGTAGGTTTCGATGAAACCCAGTCCCAACGCTGAAGAGAGTTCAGGCTATTGAGGGATTTTCTGGAGGCGATAATACACTGGAAATCATTTTATGAACATGGACACAGTGCTGTATTAAAATGAATAACCAGCAACGGCCTGCTGTCCGGCACAGGGAACTCTGCTCAATGCTCTGTAATAACCTTATGGTTCCCTTGGGGAAGGATGGGGGAAGGGATAGTCAGGGAGTTTGGGATGGACATGGACACACTGCTGTGTTTAACATGGAGAACCAGCAAGGACCTGCTGGACAGCTCAGGGAACTCTGCTCAATGTCATGTGGCAGCCTGGATGGAGGGGAGTTTGGGGGAGAATGGATACATATATTTGAATGGTTGAATCCCTCATTTGTATACCACAATACAAAATGAACTTAAAAAAAAAGTACAGAAAATTAATCAGTAAACCATTGGAATCTCCTCTCCTAGTATATTCACTCACCTCTTCCTAAAAATAGTGCCTCTGTCTCTACAAACAAGGCTTTCTAAGTGGCTCAGTGGTAAAAAGTCCACCTACCAACGCAGGAGATGTAAGAGATGCAGGTTCGATCCCCGAGGCAGGAAGATTCCCCGGAGAAGGGCATGGCAACCCACTCCAGTATTCTTGTCTGGAGAATCCCATGGACAGAGGAACCTGGCGGGCTACAGTCCATGGGGTCACAAAAGGGCTGTAAGTGACTGAATACACCCACCACAGGGAACTACAAAACGGAGAGACATAATCCTACCTCAGGGTGTTGCTTGGACATTATTTCAGGAAACCTCCGGACTCCAACTTGGCAAAGCGTACCTTTAAATGAAACCAAGTGGAAGAAACAGGTAAGACGTAGTAAGGGTCGGTGCATGGAAACGCCCGGTCACTAACTGCTGCTGAAATGGACAATTCGGGACAAATCTGAGAAGTCCACTGAAGTTCTACACACTCAGCAAATACAGAGTGCCTGAGTGTTAACAAATATGCAGACTGTCTCAGTAAGGGGCCCAGGCTGCCTGGAGGTGAATGTTTCATTAGAAACTGAATTTGCAAAAGAGTTGACCAGATCAACCACAAGGAGGGGACTGGGAGGCTGAGCTCAGTAACAACAACGACCACTACTATATTTGTTGGGAACGCCCAGGAATGTGTGATGGTGGTCTGTGACCACTCCACTCCACGATGGAGACCGCTGGACCCTTGGCAAAGGAAAGGCGCTTTCGTTCATTCTTACAGATACTCTTATAGATTTCTCCCTTCAGTTGGCAGACACCTTATCTGGGTAAATCCTAACTTGCTCTACGATAAAGAAAGAAGAAATAAAGAAAGACGGTGTATGTTTTGTTGGGGAATGAAAGCAGCGTAGAACAAAAGATAACCACAGACTTTGAAAGACTCCGTGGTGACATTTAGATAACTGTTTGCCATTTTTCATGGAGTAGAATAAGATGCCGTTTCCTTGGTTCAGAGGCATGAAATGGGGCCAGTCCAAAACAGAAAAGACTAAGCTGATAAATGTTGATGGGAAGAAACAGCAAGTGGAGGGGAAGGAACTGGGCTTCCCTGAAAGCTCAGATGGTAAAGAATCCACCTTTAATGCAGGAGATGTGGGTTTGAGTCCTGGGTAGGGAAGATCCCCCAGAGAAGGAAATGGCAACCCACTCCAGTATTCTGGCCTGGAGAATCTCGTGGACAGAGGGGCTTGAAGGGCTGCAGTTCACGGGGTTGCAAAAGAGTTGGGCCTGCTTGAACAACTGAGCTCAAGAACGGGAAGTCTTTAACGGAACACTCAGAATACACAGCATTTATGCATTTGAGGATCACAATACCAGGATGACCTGCAAGAGGTCTACCATTAGGAGATGGTAGAAAAAGCAAAGAAAACAAAAACAAACAAACAAACAAAAAATGATCCAACAACAGATGATCAAAACCCTGCACGTCAACTGCTAGGTGTTACTTCAGGTATAAAGTCTCCAAACAGAGAATTCTACTGGAATTTTATCCTTCTCTGCCGAAAATGTGGTGTTTTCCAGTTGGTTCACTGGTAAAGAACATGCCTGCCAGTGCAAGAGACGTGGGTTCGATCCCTGGGTCAGGAACATCCCATGGAGAAGGAAATGGCAACCCACTCCAGTATTCTTGCCTTGAGAATCCCATGGACACAGGAGTCTGGAGGGCTACAGTCCATGGGGTCGCAGATTCGGACAGGACTGGTCACTGAGCAGACGACTCAGTGAGACTACTCAGACTCACTCAGACTACTGTTCAAATGGCAAGACTCAACTATAAAGCTGAGGTTACGGGCTTCCCTTGTGGCTCAGCTGGTAAAGAATCCCCCTGCAGTGCGGGAGACCTGGGTTCGATCCCTGGGTTGGGAAGATGCCCTGCAGAAGGGAAAGGCTCCCCACTCCAGTACTCTAGCCTGGAGAAATCCCTGGACTCTATAGTCCATGGAGTCGCGAGGAGTCGGACACGACTGAGCAACTTTCACTTTACGGAATCTTGACACATTCTCCTCAAGAGAAACACTTTGCCCAATACTGTAAAATGGTAAGCTTTCAAAAAGAAGGAAAATTGTCTGAAGATAACATAAGGAAATGAGTTTAAGAACGCGGATGGCGAATCAAAGGGAAAAAAGGAGGTATGTTGCTTGGCATCAACAGGGGAAGGAGAAAAGACAAGGGAAAAGCAATGGGCTCCCCTGGTGGCCTAGCTGGTGAAGAATCCGCCCACAATGTAGGGAGACCTGGGTTTGATCCCTGGGTTGGGAAGATCCCCTGGAGAAGGGAAAGGCTGCCCACTCCAGTGTTCTGGCCTGGAGAATTCCATGGACTGTATAGCCCATGGGGTCGTCAAGAGTTGGACACGACTCAGGGACTTTCACTTTCAAGCAATGGAATGGTCAAAGGAGAAAACACCATTGGGAAGAAGGAAAAAAGCATTTGATACAATTAATACAGTCAAGGAAGGGATCAGAGGCTCCGTAGTATTTGTTCTGACAAGGAACCCTTTTTCCATCCAGTTTATAAAGAGCTAATGTTTCAGTGCAAACAACATGCTTTGGAAAAGGCTGAGTTATATGAAAATATTCAAAGGAGTGATTCCTTCTGATGTGTATTTAACCAGAAAAAAGCAATTCACGTCACCAACTAAATAAGACAGCATGGGTGACTTATTACTTCTAAATGTATTAATACAAAATAGAAAAGTCGACTTCTACACATATAAATAAAGAAGATAGAAATGGGTGACTTATTACTTCTAAATACATGAACTGCTGCTGCTGCTGCTAAGTTAGGTCAGTCGTGATCGACTCTGTGCAACCCCATGGACGGCAGCCCACCAGGCTCCCCCGTCCCTGGGATTCTCCAGGCAAGAACACTGGAGTGGGCTGCCATTTCCTTCTTCAATGCATGAAAGTGAAAAGTCAAAGCAAAGTTGCTCAGTTGTGTCCGACTCTTCGCGCCCCCGTGGACTGCAGCCCACCAGGCTCCCCGGTCCATGGGATTCTCCAGGCAAGGGTACTGGAGTGGGTCGCCATTGCCTTCTCCCAATATGTCAATGCAAAACACAAAAATCAACTTCTGTTTATATAACTATTAGCATATTTCGTAACAGATTCTGGTCATGTTAATAACAGTGACACTGTTATTAATAGTGTCAGTAACTCAGTGGTGTCTGACTCTCTTGAGACCCCAGGGGCTGTAGCGCACCAGACTCCTCTGTCCACGGGATTCTCCAGGCAAGAATACTGCAGTGGGTTGCCATGCCCTCCTCCAGGGGATCTTCCCAACCCAGGGGTGGAACCTGGGTCTCCCGCACTGCAGACTGATTCTTCATCAACTGGCCAATCACGCCCACCCCATGCCTTCCCTGCATTGCCAGGTAAATGGGGGTTCTGGGAGCAAACCCAGATTAGCAGGACTTGAAGCAGGGCCAGGGGAACACCAGCCACTGTGTGGACCCATTCGGGTGCTGGGATGTTAGTCTTGCCTGCAGCGTGGATGCGGCCCCAGACCCAGCATCCTCAATTGATTACACCTCACACCACGGGCTCCACCTCCATGTCTGGGGGCTGAAGAGCCGTGTGCCTGCTTCTCGATAGGAACTAAAGAACACTGCATTTTTCCACGCGGCAGCCACTGCTTCTCAATTCGTAACAGATGAGGGGCAGAGCCGCCGTGAAGAGAGACCTGTGAGCAAAGGCATAAATTCCCTATGAGCCACTGACGCAATAAACGAGAACGCAGATCAAAGATGGAAGCTGCGCCTGGATCGGGTCCGGTTTTTCCTGGTTGCTTGGAAGACCCTGCGTGGTTTGTCCTGCTTCTTTCTCTTTGCCTGTTTCCCTTTCTCCTTCACTTGTCATCATCAGAATCTAAGAACCTCCCCCTCCACGAGCCATTAGATGGACAACCCCTGAACTTCCTCGTGAAATTAATTATCGAGGCTGGTTATATATAGCACAGGGAACTATACTCAATATCTTGCAATAAAAATAAAGAAAATAATTTCAAAAATAATATATGGATATGCATATATATATATGTGAATCACAAAAAAATTCTACATTTTGAAATTTAGTACTGATTATCTTTTTGCCAGTTTTTCTGAATCGCCTATAAAATAACACGAGGCATAAAATTTGAAATATGTTTGTGTAGGGTATAAGATTAATACGCGTGTGTGAAAGTTGCTCAGTCATGTCCGACTCTTTGCAACCCCATGGACTGCAACCTGCCAAGCTCTTCTGTCCATGGGATTCTCCAGGCAAGAATACTGGAGTGGGTTGCCATGTCCTCCTCCAGGGGATCTCCCAAACCCAGGGATTGAACCTGGGTCTCCTGCAGTGCAGGCTGATTTTTTTACAGTCTGAGCCACCAGGGAAGCCCAAGATTAACCTACAGTAATATACAAATAAATCAATCTCATTTAAATCATTAATGACATGAAAAAAGATGCTTATGCTTTTTCCACTGAATAAAATGCAGAGAAACATTAATACGTCTCCCTGTGATTATTTTTTTTTTCTTTTCCCTTATATTTCTTCTCATTTTCACTGTATGTATCTTTGTCTCTTTGGTGTTAGGAGTCTCATGGTTTATGATGTGGACTGTACCTTTCATCATAAAAAATATTCTGCTTTGCTTCATTTAAAAAATAAGTTTAAAAAATAAATTTAAAATAAAAAATAAAAGAAAATTATTGAGACTGGAAAACCCAGGACACAGCTGGAGAAAGCAAGGAAAGGTCCCAGGCCCCTGCGAGCTTCCTTGCCTGCCAAGCGCCCCTCTAAGCCCTGGTGGTGTCTGAACACAGACGTCGGTGCTGAGACAGGCCGGTTCGTTAAGGATGATGCCGTTCTCTGCATCCTCCCGTGGGTTGGACGCACAGCAGTAACTCGGTGAGGAGCGAGCTTTCTTGCGTGCAGCAGGAATTCCGAGGTCCCACAGATCATCCACGTGGCAGCCTGCGGGCAATTCGGGGAGAGCGTGGTTCTCCACTTGCTGTTCACGCCACAGACTGGAAGTCCGGGTGCCTGCTGGCCCAGGGCACTGCAGAGCTGATGCCAGCATTGATGGGCACGCACCAGTGGACCCAGGCCAGCGGCATCCTTGCCACTCGGATGGCACAGAACCATCTGGTCAGTGAAGGGGAAGAAAGGGCTTTTTTTTTTTATTTTTACTTTAAAGGTCAAGTCCCTGTATTTACAGGCATATGACTCCAGAGAGAGAGAGACGGGAAAAAAAAATAATTTCAGCATAATCTCTGATGGACAGCATAATCCCATCGCCATGGAGATCGTTGAGGAAACCCCAGCACCATTTCCAACAGCTTCTGGCACCCTGCTTCACGGAAGAAGCATTCCCGAACAGAGTGAGCTAAATAAGCCATTTTAAGGCAGAAATATTCTATTTGCCATGGATTCGCTCAGGGCTATTTAAAGGGAGACTCGGGAAATAACGGTTCCAGGCATGAAGGCTTGTCTTCTTGTTTCACATTTCACCTGGAAAGCAGTCTCTCTTTTATCAGGAGTCTACAATGGACCAGCTCCATATGACAATGCAGTTTGCAAACCAAATGTGTGTGTGTGTGTGTGTGTGTGTGTGTGTGTGCGCGCGCGCGCTCACCATGTCCAGCTCTCTGCAGGCCCATGGGCGAGCCCAGCAGGTTTCTCCGTCTATGGGATTCTCCAGGCACGAATACTGATGTGGGTTTCCATTCCCTTCTTCAGAGGATCTTCCAGACCCAGGGATCGAACCCCGGTCTCCTATACTGCAGGCTGACTCTTAACTGCTGAGCCACGTGGGATGCTGTTCCCAAATGATCTACATTTAAGGGAAAGACAGAAGTTCCTGGCCTTCCCTGATAGCTCAGTTGGTAAACAATCTGCCTGCAAAGCAGGAGACTCCGGTTCTATTCCTGAGTAGGGAAGATCCCCTGGAGAAGGGATAGGCTACCCACTCCAGTATTCTTGGGCTTCCCTTGTGGCTCTCAGGGTAAAAAATCTGCCCACAGTGCGAGAGACCTGAGTTCGATCCGTGGGTAGGGAAGATCCCCTGGAAGAGGGAAAGGCTACCCACTCCAGTATTCTGGCCTGGAAAATTCCACTGACTATACAGTCCATGAGGTCTGAAAGAGCTGGACATGACTGAGCGACTTCCACTTTCAGAAGTTACTAAAAGTCAATAGAGTCCCCATGCACTGTTATTATTAAGAAATTACTGAAGAAAAAAGTAATTTTCGCTAATAAGCATTTATTCAAAAGGGAGTTAATACAGTAATTTTGATGTCTGTCCCTGAACTAGAACGTAACCTGTTTTCTGGAGGAATAAGAAGGTAATTTACATTCTAAATTTCATCATGCTAATTCTAAATTTTAATCACGTCAAATCGTAAATCAAAAACCACGTGTTTTATTTCACCGTATTATTCCAACCTTCCACTTACTGGAGCAGCTAAAAGGTTCATTTGGGATTTTCCATAACGTCATGAAAACAGAAGCAAAGATTTTTAAAGCAAAATCTTTTTAAAGATTTTTTTTTTGGTATGGACCATTTTTTGAAATCTTTATTGAATTAGTTACAATATTGCTTCTTTTTTATGTTTTGGTTTTTTATCTGCAAGGCATACGAGAATCTTAGCTCCCTGACCTGGGGGCAAACCCACATCTGCTGCATTAGAATGCAAAGTCTTAACCAATAGACCACCAGGGAAGTCCAAGATATTGCCTTTTCAAAGTGGATCTCCACACGTCACTTTGCTGACAAAGGTCTGTCTAGTCAAAGTTATGGTTTTTCCAGCAGACATGTATGGATGTGAGAGTTGGACCATAAAGAAGGCTGAGCGCCGAAGAATTGATTCTTTTGATTGCAGTGCTGGAGAAGACTCTTGAGAGTCCCTTTAACTGCAAGGAGATCAAACCAGTACATTCTAAATGAAATCAACCCTGAATGTTCATTGGAAGGACTGATGCTGAAGCTGAAGCTCCAATCCTTTGGCCACCTGATATGAAGAGCTGACTCACTGGAAAAGACCCTGATGCTGGGAAAGATTGAGGGCAGGAGGAGAAGGGGACTGCAGAGGATGAGATGGCTGGATGGCATCACCGACTCAGTGGACATGAGTTGGAGTAAACTCTGGGAGTTGGTGACGGACAGGGAGGCCTGGCGTGCTGCAGTCCACGGGGTTGCAGAGTTGGACACGACTTAGCGCCTGAAAAACAGCACCTCTACACTGATTTACATAGCTGAGGAAATCGCTGGGTTTGCCTTCTTGGGCACGATCCTCTGGGTCTCCCACAGCATCATTCGAATATTTGGAGTTTGCCAACGGGCACTGGCCCTCATCATTCAGGTTTGGGAAGGATGAGCTATTCTGCTGTTGAGGCAGACGCACTCCACAAGGATGGAAGGCTGGTGCCCAGCAGCTGAACTCTTTGCTGAGCAGAAAAAGCTCTTAATTGCCTACAGCTCCTCACCACCTGGCCTTGTTCACCCTGCCATCTCAGATTCCTGACAGGACAAATGGAACGACCCGTATGTCCACTTGACTAGCTCGTCCTACTGACTGAAGGATGATCCTCGGGGGCAAAGAGCCCGCCGCCAAGCTAGCCTTCTCAAACGTCAACAAGACAAGAGGCTGAAGGACGCAGGCATCTTGTCCTTCATAAGCTACCCCTATTTTAATAAATCCAAACGAAGCTTCTTCATGCCATCAATAAAGAGCTGCAATTATAACCAGACAGATCCACGCTTTGGAAAGATGGTTAAGCAATACCGTATCCATCAGGGGAAACGTAGCCTAAGAGATTTAAGAAGAAGCAAAGTTCAGGATCATTTGTAATTTTTTTAAACATTATTATTGAAATATACTTGATTTATAATACAATGTTGTTTTAGTGTCTAGGGTACTTTATAGCATAGAGAACTCTACACAATATCAATATTCAAAAAACTAACGGAAAAGAATCTAGGGAACTTCCCTGGTGGTCCCGTGGCTAAGACTCTCTGTTCTCATTGTAGGGGACCCAGGTTCGNATTTATAATACAATGTTGTTTTAGTGTCTAGGGTACTTTATAGCATAGAGAACTCTACACAATATCAATATTCAAAAAACTAACGGAAAAGAATCTAGGGAACTTCCCTGGTGGTCCCGTGGCTAAGACTCTCTGTTCTCATTGTAGGGGACCCAGGTTCGGTCCCTGGTTAGGGAATTAGATACCACAATGTGCATGCTGCAGCTAAATTTCCCACATGCTGCACTGAAGAACCGAATAAAGAAATAAATATTTTGTTAAAGAACCTAAAAAGGGCTATATATTTATACACATATAGACATACATATTGGAATAGGAAATGACAACCCATTCCAAGTATTCTTGCCTGGAGAATTCCATGGACAGA
>SJYH01007131.1:0-24313 GCA_006408735.1 Sylvicapra grimmia
TGAAGATCTTTTTTGTACAGTTCTTCCGTGTATTCTTGCCACCTCTTCTTAATATCTTCTGCTTCTGTTAGGTCCATACCATTTCTGTCCTTTATTGAGCCCATCCTTGCATGAAATGTTCCCTTGGTATCTCTAATTTTCTTGAAGAGATCTCTAGTCTTTCCCATTCTGTTCCTCTATTTCTTTGTATTGATTGCCAAAGAAGGCCTTCTTATCTCTTCTTGCTATTCTTTGGAACTCTGCATTCAGGTGCTTATATCTTTCTTTTCTCCTTTGCTTTTTGCCTCTCTTCTTTTCACAGCTATTTTACAGATCTCAGAGGGAAGGGCAAAGACTGGAGATTTTCTTCACAGTAATTAATATGGCTCAGTGGCAAAGAATATGCCTGCCAATGCAGGAGACACAAGAGAAGCGAGTTCGATCCCTGGGTCAGGAAGAATCCCTGGAGAAGGAAATGGCCACCCACTCCAGTATTCTTGCCTGGAGAACCCCAAGGAGAGAGGAGCCTGGTGGGTTACATCCACAGGGTCACGTAGAATCAGACTAAGCATGCACGCCTGCCTCTGCCTCGAAGCAATATGAGAAGCCATTGGAAGGCACCGAAGAGAAAACAGACATGATCTGACCTATGTCTTGAAACGCCTACTCTGGCCACTGTGTGGAAAGGATGGTGGGCAGAAGCAGACACCCTCTTGATGGCGGCTACAGTCATCCTCGTACAGAGGCCAGAGGCAGGGATGAAGGCAGTGACGACAGTGGGACCCAACCCAGGAAAAGTCAGACTCAGGAGAGTGTGTCCCTGAGCATTCTAGAAGGAAAGAAACAACCAAGGAATCCTAGTAGCTGCGGACAACGTCACAAGAGAGCACGGTTTCTGCTATAAAGGACGTGACAGCAAAGGTGCTAGCTGGCCCTTCTTCCTCAGTAACTGGCCCCCCGCTCAGCACCTGACTGCCTAGGAAAAAAAAACAGCCCATGTATTCTAGTCTCGCCAGCAATAAGCATGCCCGTGTGGCCAAGGGGTTACAGTACATCAGGCACCATTGGCAGATGTCCTTAGAGAAGGGGGCATGCTCTCCCCTTTTGCCTTCCTCTCCGCCTCTAGATAAAGGATGCCCAGAGCTAGAACAGCTGTCTCGGGTGGAGTAGAACCTGCAGGTTGAAATCGGCAGCTCTCAGGAAAGAAGCCTGGGCCCTCACCTGTCCTCGTGGGTCTACACCAGCCCTGGACTGCCCACATTCACGTGGACAATAACTAAACTTCCAACATGTTTTAAGCACTATAATTTGGCATATTCTTCTATCACTCACAGTTGCCCTAATCCGAACTGAATCAAAGGGTAATAAAAATAACAACAGCTATTTTTTTGGTTGATAAGAGAACCTTTTTCACATAAATGCTCCATCATTTGATTTTTTTAACGTATATATTTATTTTTGGTTGCACCACACCTCATGTGGTGAGGATTTCAGTTCCTTGACCAGGGATCAAATCTAGACTTCCTGAACTGGGAGCGTAGAGTCTTAACCACGGGGAAGGGAATTTCCAATGACAAGTTTTAACATGTTTGTTGAATGCTTGCTGGGTTCCAGGTAATCTGGAAAGTACTTGACATCACATACCATGTTCTTTCGTCTTTACGATCCCAAGACAGACGTACTATTACCATCTCCATTTTATAAAAAGAAAGCTAGTACAGTGAGAGCTTAAATAATCTGTCTACAATCACTTGCCCAGCTTATAATTAGGAGAGCCAGGGTGGCTATAATTTGACCAATAAAGGGGGAGGGCAAATGGATGAAAACATATAGGGAAAGGAGGATAGCCTAGTTATTCTTATCTGATGGCATTACATTCTGACATCTTTAATGACACTGAAATGTAATGGAACTCAGGTTATATTCCTTAAGCTAGATTAAAAACTAGTTTTTAAACTATGCCATTCTTTAAAGAAAATGTTTATGACTTTGGCTTTTGCTAAGTATGCTGACACTAACTCTAGTTTTACCGTGTAAGGTCAAAATTCATAGTGAAACAAAATAATATGCCTTAAGGCTTGAAATTGATTAGAATAGAAATAAGGAGCTGATTTTGAATTTTTGAGCAGCATTTTAATTATCTAACTACGAAGCTCTGAGAAAGACTATTGCCCAGACGCAGATGATAAGAACCGAGGGTCTCGGTCGGTGTCGTGGACACTGCTGAGAAAGGGAACATAAGTGCACAGGCTGGCAGTGAGGCTGAGAACCTCTCTCCTGCCCAGAGAGCCAGACTTCAAGACCACGGGGAGAATTCAGAAAAATTCTGTAAGCTGAGGGACTCAGGAAAGCTTCCCTAACTGAGCACCTACTGTTTGATTTCAAACTTGAATGTTTCTGTTTCACTGCTAAGAAAGGTGAAATAGTGGTGAAAGATCAGACAGGATAAACCTCAGAATGGAGTTTATTAATAAATGCTGCATGGATGAATAAACTCTGCAAGAGGTCACAAACCTAAATGCTTAGCTTGTAATGTGTTTTTGGGGAAAAAAATGAACGAAATGTCAAATTTTTACCACCAGGATTTCCAGACTGTTTTGCAAAATTAGATCTAGTACCACTGGGCCATTAGGCGAACATGATCTGGCTTGATTAGAATAGAATAGGGATTGTCCCCTTCACACAGGGCAGTGGTAGACAGTTTGTGACAGAATGCTATCAGAACACTGTTGTCTTAACCCCTAAAGGCACCAGCTCTAGAAAGTAAGATCCCTAACAGAGGGTTTGTCTTGTCCACTATCCTATTTCCAGCGTCTACACAGCAAGTGGCAAATGGGATTATTGACTGAATGAATAAATGAATAGGTGTGTGTTCAGTTACTAAGTCATATCCGACGCTTTGCGACCCCATGGACTGCAGCACACCAGGCATCCCTGCCCTTCCCTATCTCCTGGAGTTTGCTCTAATTCATGTCCATTGAGTCAGTGATGCTATCTAACCATCTCATCCTCTGCCCCCTCTTCTTTTGCCTTCAATCTTTCCCAGCATCAGGGTCTTTTTCAATGAGTAGGTTTATATTCTCCCTGAATTTCAGAAGAGGAAGCTGAAATTCAGAAAGGCTAAGTGACTCACCCAAAATCACAGTAAACCTTGGGCCCATTGACTTGGCTTCTATATCACAAGGACAATGAATAAAGAAGTACTTCCTTCTAGCATCTCCTGCATTTAACAACTGGAGCAGGAAATGGCCACCCACCCCAGTATTCTTGCTGGGAAATCCCATGGACAGGGGAGCCTGGTGGGCTACAGTCCAGGGAGTCACAAAGAATCTGACACGATTTAGCTATTAAACCATCACCGCCACGTTTAAGAATATGATCCTTGATTTTTACAATCAAGGTCACATGTATATAGCCATGAAATACCTAGATTGCAAGTTTACAACTTGAGATTTGAAAACATATTTACCTATGCATGTAGCCAGCATCCTATCACAATGGGAATCTTTATATAACTCTAGAAACTTCTCTTATCAGTCAATCTTATCATCACTCCAAAGGTCGCCCATGTTCTTCTCAATTGTCATAGATAGACTCCCCTAATTTTGAATTTCATATAAAGGGGATTATAATTCATACTCTTTTTTTTCTGGCTTCTTTCATGTAACACAACATTTTAAGATTCTCTGGTGCCATAACCTGATTTCACGAGCACACCAGTGGCTCCCTTTGGCTGTTAAAGATACAAGACCCATGTCACTGAAGCCTGCAGCGTGAGCTGTGCACCGTGACTTAGGAAGCACACTTGGAATGTGAGTGCACTTCTTGGTGAGTATTTGCAGAAGGGCACTCACTGCAAAGCCCCCAATGCACACTCAAGTCACACCCTGGCCTCCACCATCTTCCTGCCATACCAAGCAGGTAACTTCCAGGGGCAGGACTGTAATCTGTTCTCCACTGATGCTAATAAATGGTTCAGCTGTCTGGGCAGAGAGTGAAGAAAAAAAGCAAAAACATAGTTCATGCATTTTGGAAGAACTTAGCCCAAAAGTCTGACAGGCATGGCCATATCAGTGACTTGGCCTCAAAAGGCTTCATTTATCTTGGTGGGTTTTTTGTTTTCAATTTTTTTTAATTTTAGTTATTTATTTTTAAAAGTCTTTATTGAATCTGTTGCAGTATTGCTCCTGTTTTATGTTTTGAGTTTTTGGCCACAAGGCAGGCGGGATCTTAGTTCCCCAATCAGAGATCAAACCCACACCCCCAGCAATGGAAGGTGAAGTCTTACCCAGTGGACTGTCAGGGAAATCCCTCTCATTTTTACTGAAATGCAGTTGGTTGACAATGTTGTGTTAGTTTCAGGTGTACAGCAATGTGATTCAGAATATGTATTCTGTTTTTTACATTCACTTCCATTGCAGGTTATAACAAGATATTCAGTAGAGTTGCAATTGTTCTGTGAGTGAGAAAGTCCCATACAGGAGCCAAGTAACTTTCCCAAGTGTGTCCTGCAGGCAGGACTCAAAAATGCCATGCTGACCACAAGAGCGGATGGAAAGCAGAGAGAACTACACGCTTCTTGAGCTTCTTATGTTCCAGACACTGACCACTCATGCTTATGTGGATGCTGGACCATGCCTCCGGGGGCTGGAAATAACCTTCATTATACATAGGGGAAACTGAGGCTGAGTTGATGAAGTCATTTTCCTGAGTTAAGGAACGTGTCATGATTTGCTCAGGTTAAGGATTTGTCAGGATTAGTTGGGGGTGGGCAGCTAATTAATGGTAGAACAGATATTTAAAATGAATCAAGCCTCTGTTCTTTATATGAAATGTACAAACTGAAAAAGAGACTGTTTCTGAGAGTTATCTATGTCCCAGACTCTGTGCTATGAGCCTCACATCCATTTTCTTATTTAAATATGAAGAAGTTATTAGACTTGATTTGTAGATAAGGAAACCTCTCTTCTTAATCTAGCTCCTTATGAACAGGTCCACTAATAGTAGACACACACACATTTTTGAAAGTGGTCAACATTTTCTTGTAATTAATTAATTAAAATTAAAAGACACTTGCTTTCTTGGAAGAAAAGTTGTGACAAATCCTGACAGAGTATTAAAAAGCAGAGACATCACTTTGCTGACAACAGCGTGTATAGCCAAAGCTATGGTTTCTCCAGTAGTCATGTACGGATGTGAGTGTTGGACCATTAAGAAGGCTGAGTGCCAAAGAATTTTTGAATCGTGGTGCTGGAGAAGACTCTTGAGAGTCCCTTGGACAGCAAGGAGATAAAACGAGTCAATCCTAAAGGAAATCAACACCGAATATTCATTGGAAGGACTGATGCTGAAGTCCAGTCAGTCCTTTGGCCACCTGATGCGAAGGGCTGACTCATTAGAAAAGACCATGAAGCTGGGAAAGATTGAAGACAGCAGAAGAAAGGAACAACAGAGGACAAGATGGTTGGATGGCATCACTGACTCAATAGAAATGAGTTTGAGCAAACTCCAGGAGATCAGGAAGGACAGGGAAGCCTGGCGCGCTGCAGTCCACAGGGTCACAAAGAGTTAGACACGACTTGGTGACTAAAGAAGGAACAAACATTTTCTTGGAGCTCACTAACTCTCTGGATTGAAAGGGATATCAAAAGTCCCCTAAATCTTTGCATATTTAATACTTTATATTACCTTTTCAATTTATAAAGTATTTGCAAAATCATCTCTTTTATCTTTCCAGCAATCTTATCATAAAGGAAATATTATAGGTCCAGCAATCCTATTACTGGGCATATATCCTGACAAAACTATAAATGGAAAAGATACACACACTCTTATGCTCATAGCGGCACTATTTACAAAAGCCGAGTCATGGAAGCAACTTAAATGTCTGTCAACAGATGAATGGATAAGAAAGACATGGCATGTATATATAATGGAATATTGAAAGAAAGTGAAGTCGCTCAGTCGTGTCCGACTCTTTGCGACCCCATGAATCGCAGCACGCCAGGCCTCTCTGTTCATTACCATCTCTCGGAGTTCACTCAGACTCACATCCATCGAGTCAGTGATGCCATCCAGCCATCTCATCCTCGGTCGTCCCCTTCTCCTCCTGCCCCCAATCCCTCCCAGCATCAGAGTCTTTTCCAATGAGTCAACTCTTCGCATGAGGTGGCCAAAGTACTGGAGTTTCAGCTTTAGCATCATTCCTTCCAAAGAAATCCCAGGGCTGATCTCCTTCAAAATGGACTGGTTGGATCTCCTTGCAGTCCAAGGGACTCTCAAGAGTCTTCTCCAACACCACAGTTCAAAAGCATCAATTCTTCGGCGATCAGCCTTCTTCACAGTCCAACTCTCACATCCATACATGACCACAGGAAAAACCATAGCCTTGACTAAACGGACCTTAGTCGGCAAAGTAATGTCTCTGCTTTTGAAAATGCTATCTAGGTTGGACATAACTTTTCTTCCAAGGAGTAAGCGTCTTTTAATTTCATGGCTGCAGTCACCATCAGCAGTGATTTTGGAGCCTAAAAAAATAAAGTCTGGCACTGTTTCCACTGTTTCCCCATCTATTTCCCATGAAGTGATGGGACCAGATGCCATGATCTTCGTTTTCTGAATGTTGAGCTTTAAGCCAACTTTTTCGCTCTCCTCTTTCACTTTCATCAAGAGGCTTTTTAGCTCCTCTTCACTTTCTGCCATAAGGGTGGTGTCATCTGCATATCTGAGGTTATTGATATTTCTCCCGGCAATCTTGATTCCAGCTTGTGTTTCCTCCAGTCCAGCATTTCTCATGATGTACTCTGCATATAAGTTAAATAAGCAGGGTGACAATATACAGCCTTGACGTACTCCTTTTCCTATTTGGAACCAGTCTGTTGTTCCATGTCCAGTTCTAACTGTTGCTTCCTGACCTGCATACAGATTTCTCAAGAGGCAGGTTAGGTGGTCTGGTATTCCCATCTCTTTCAGAATTTTCCACAGTTTATTGTGATCCACACAGTCAAAGGCTTTGGCATAGTCAATAAAGCAGAAGTAGATGTTTTTCTGGAACTCTCTTGCTTTTTCCATGATCCAGCGGATGTTGGCAATTTGATCTCTGGTTCCTCTGCCTTTTCTAAAGCCAGCTTGAACATCAGGGAGTTCACGGTTCACGTATTGCTGAAGCCTGGCTTGGAGGATTTTGAGCATTACTTTACTAGCATGTGAGATGAGTGCAATTGTGCGGTAATTGGAGCATTCTTTTGCATTGCCTTTCTTTGGAATTGGAATGAAAACGGACCTTTTCCAGTCCTGTGGCCACTGCTGAGTTTTCCAAATTTGCTGGCAGATTGAGTGCAGCACTTTCACAGCATCATCTTTCAGGATTTGAAACAGCTCAACTGGAATTCCATCACCTCCACTAGCTTTGTTCGTAGTGATGCTTTCTAAGGCCCACTTGACTTCACATTCCAAGATGTCTGGCTCTAGATTAGTGATCACATCATCATGATTATCTGGGTCGTGAAGATCTTTTTTGTACAGTTCTTCCGTGTATTCTTGCCACCTCTTCTTAATATCTTCTGCTTCTGTTAGGTCCATACCATTTCTGTCCTTTATTGAGCCCATCCTTGCATGAAATGTTCCCTTGGTATCTCTAATTTTCTTGAAGAGATCTCTAGTCTTTCCCATTCTGTTCCTCTATTTCTTTGTATTGATTGCCAAAGAAGGCCTTCTTATCTCTTCTTGCTATTCTTTGGAACTCTGCATTCAGGTGCTTATATCTTTCTTTTCTCCTTTGCTTTTTGCCTCTCTTCTTTTCACAGCTATTTTACAGATCTCAGAGGGAAGGGCAAAGACTGGAGATTTTCTTCACAGTAATTAATATGGCTCAGTGGCAAAGAATATGCCTGCCAATGCAGGAGACACAAGAGAAGCGAGTTCGATCCCTGGGTCAGGAAGAATCCCTGGAGAAGGAAATGGCCACCCACTCCAGTATTCTTGCCTGGAGAACCCCAAGGAGAGAGGAGCCTGGTGGGTTACATCCACAGGGTCACGTAGAATCAGACTAAGCATGCACGCCTGCCTCTGCCTCGAAGCAATATGAGAAGCCATTGGAAGGCACCGAAGAGAAAACAGACATGATCTGACCTATGTCTTGAAACGCCTACTCTGGCCACTGTGTGGAAAGGATGGTGGGCAGAAGCAGACACCCTCTTGATGGCGGCTACAGTCATCCTCGTACAGAGGCCAGAGGCAGGGATGAAGGCAGTGACGACAGTGGGACCCAACCCAGGAAAAGTCAGACTCAGGAGAGTGTGTCCCTGAGCATTCTAGAAGGAAAGAAACAACCAAGGAATCCTAGTAGCTGCGGACAACGTCACAAGAGAGCACGGTTTCTGCTATAAAGGACGTGACAGCAAAGGTGCTAGCTGGCCCTTCTTCCTCAGTAACTGGCCCCCCGCTCAGCACCTGACTGCCTAGGAAAAAAAAACAGCCCATGTATTCTAGTCTCGCCAGCAATAAGCATGCCCGTGTGGCCAAGGGGTTACAGTACATCAGGCACCATTGGCAGATGTCCTTAGAGAAGGGGGCATGCTCTCCCCTTTTGCCTTCCTCTCCGCCTCTAGATAAAGGATGCCCAGAGCTAGAACAGCTGTCTCGGGTGGAGTAGAACCTGCAGGTTGAAATCGGCAGCTCTCAGGAAAGAAGCCTGGGCCCTCACCTGTCCTCGTGGGTCTACACCAGCCCTGGACTGCCCACATTCACGTGGACAATAACTAAACTTCCAACATGTTTTAAGCACTATAATTTGGCATATTCTTCTATCACTCACAGTTGCCCTAATCCGAACTGAATCAAAGGGTAATAAAAATAACAACAGCTATTTTTTTGGTTGATAAGAGAACCTTTTTCACATAAATGCTCCATCATTTGATTTTTTTAACGTATATATTTATTTTTGGTTGCACCACACCTCATGTGGTGAGGATTTCAGTTCCTTGACCAGGGATCAAATCTAGACTTCCTGAACTGGGAGCGTAGAGTCTTAACCACGGGGAAGGGAATTTCCAATGACAAGTTTTAACATGTTTGTTGAATGCTTGCTGGGTTCCAGGTAATCTGGAAAGTACTTGACATCACATACCATGTTCTTTCGTCTTTACGATCCCAAGACAGACGTACTATTACCGTCTCCATTTTATAAAAAGAAAGCTAGTACAGTGAGAGCTTAAATAATCTGTCTACAATCACTTGCCCAGCTTATAATTAGGAGAGCCAGGGTGGCTATAATTTGACCAATAAAGGGGGAGGGCAAATGGATGAAAACATATAGGGAAAGGAGGATAGCCTAGTTATTCTTATCTGATGGCATTACATTCTGACATCTTTAATGACACTGAAATGTAATGGAACTCAGGTTATATTCCTTAAGCTAGATTAAAAACTAGTTTTTAAACTATGCCATTCTTTAAAGAAAATGTTTATGACTTTGGCTTTTGCTAAGTATGCTGACACTAACTCTAGTTTTACCGTGTAAGGTCAAAATTCATAGTGAAACAAAATAATATGCCTTAAGGCTTGAAATTGATTAGAATAGAAATAAGGAGCTGATTTTGAATTTTTGAGCAGCATTTTAATTATCTAACTACGAAGCTCTGAGAAAGACTATTGCCCAGACGCAGATGATAAGAACCGAGGGTCTCGGTCGGTGTCGTGGACACTGCTGAGAAAGGGAACATAAGTGCACAGGCTGGCAGTGAGGCTGAGAACCTCTCTCCTGCCCAGAGAGCCAGACTTCAAGACCACGGGGAGAATTCAGAAAAATTCTGTAAGCTGAGGGACTCAGGAAAGCTTCCCTAACTGAGCACCTACTGTTTGATTTCAAACTTGAATGTTTCTGTTTCACTGCTAAGAAAGGTGAAATAGTGGTGAAAGATCAGACAGGATAAACCTCAGAATGGAGTTTATTAATAAATGCTGCATGGATGAATAAACTCTGCAAGAGGTCACAAACCTAAATGCTTAGCTTGTAATGTGTTTTTGGGGAAAAAAATGAACGAAATATCAAATTTTTACCACCAGGATTTCCAGACTGTTTTGCAAAATTAGATCTAGTACCACTGGGCCATTAGGCGAACATGATCTGGCTTGATTAGAATAGAATAGGGATTGTCCCCTTCACACAGGGCAGTGGTAGACAGTTTGTGACAGAATGCTATCAGAACACTGTTGTCTTAACCCCTAAAGGCACCAGCTCTAGAAAGTAAGATCCCTAACAGAGGGTTTGTCTTGTCCACTATCCTATTTCCAGCGTCTACACAGCAAGTGGCAAATGGGATTATTGACTGAATGAATAAATGAATAGGTATGTGTTCAGTTACTAAGTCATATCCGACGCTTTGCGACCCCATGGACTGCAGCACACCAGGCATCCCTGCCCTTCCCTATCTCCTGGAGTTTGCTCTAATTCATGTCCATTGAGTCAGTGATGCTATCTAACCATCTCATCCTCTGCCCCCTCTTCTTTTGCCTTCAATCTTTCCCAGCATCAGGGTCTTTTTCAATGAGTAGGTTTATATTCTCCCTGAATTTCAGAAGAGGAAGCTGAAATTCAGAAAGGCTAAGTGACTCACCCAAAATCACAGTAAACCTTGGGCCCATTGACTTGGCTTCTATATCACAAGGACAATGAATAAAGAAGTACTTCCTTCTAGCATCTCCTGCATTTAACAACTGGAGCAGGAAATGGCCACCCACCCCAGTATTCTTGCTGGGAAATCCCATGGACAGGGGAGCCTGGTGGGCTACAGTCCAGGGAGTCACAAAGAATCTGACACGATTTAGCTACTAAACCATCACCGCCACGTTTAAGAATATGATCCTTGATTTTTACAATCAAGGTCACATGTATATAGCCATGAAATACCTAGATTGCAAGTTTACAACTTGAGATTTGAAAACATATTTACCTATACATGTAGCCAGCATCCTATCACAATGGGAATCTTTATATAACTCTAGAAACTTCTCTTATCAGTCAATCTTATCATCACTCCAAAGGTCGCCCATGTTCTTCTCAATTGTCATAGATAGACTCCCCTAATTTTGAATTTCATATAAAGGGGATTATAATTCATACTCTTTTTTTTCTGGCTTCTTTCATGTAACACAACATTTTAAGATTCTCTGGTGCCATAACCTGATTTCACGAGCACACCAGTGGCTCCCTTTGGCTGTTAAAGATACAAGACCCATGTCACTGAAGCCTGCAGCGTGAGCTGTGCACCGTGACTTAGGAAGCACACTTGGAATGTGAGTGCACTTCTTGGTGAGTATTTGCAGAAGGGCACTCACTGCAAAGCCCCCAATGCACACTCAAGTCACACCCTGGCCTCCACCATCTTCCTGCCATACCAAGCAGGTAACTTCCAGGGGCAGGACTGTAATCTGTTCTCCACTGATGCTAATAAATGGTTCAGCTGTCTGGGCAGAGAGTGAAGAAAAAAAGCAAAAACATAGTTCATGCATTTTGGAAGAACTTAGCCCAAAAGTCTGACAGGCATGGCCATATCAGTGACTTGGCCTCAAAAGGCTTCATTTATCTTGGTGGGTTTTTTGTTTTCAATTTTTTTTAATTTTAGTTATTTATTTTTAAAAGTCTTTATTGAATCTGTTGCAGTATTGCTCCTGTTTTATGTTTTGAGTTTTTGGCCACAAGGCAGGCGGGATCTTAGTTCCCCAATCAGAGATCAAACCCACACCCCCAGCAATGGAAGGTGAAGTCTTACCCAGTGGACTGTCAGGGAAATCCCTCTCATTTTTACTGAAATGCAGTTGGTTGACAATGTTGTGTTAGTTTCAGGTGTACAGCAATGTGATTCAGAATATGTATTCTGTTTTTTACATTCACTTCCATTGCAGGTTATAACAAGATATTCAGTAGAGTTGCAATTGTTCTGTGAGTGAGAAAGTCCCATACAGGAGCCAAGTAACTTTCCCAAGTGTGTCCTGCAGGCAGGACTCAAAAATGCCATGCTGACCACAAGAGCGGATGGAAAGCAGAGAGAACTACACGCTTCTTGAGCTTCTTATGTTCCAGACACTGACCACTCATGCTTATGTGGATGCTGGACCATGCCTCCGGGGGCTGGAAATAACCTTCATTATACATAGGGGAAACTGAGGCTGAGTTGATGAAGTCATTTTCCTGAGTTAAGGAACGTGTCATGATTTGCTCAGGTTAAGGATTTGTCAGGATTAGTTGGGGGTGGGCAGCTAATTAATGGTAGAACAGATATTTAAAATGAATCAAGCCTCTGTTCTTTATATGAAATGTACAAACTGAAAAAGAGACTGTTTCTGAGAGTTATCTATGTCCCAGACTCTGTGCTATGAGCCTCACATCCATTTTCTTATTTAAATATGAAGAAGTTATTAGACTTGATTTGTAGATAAGGAAACCTCTCTTCTTAATCTAGCTCCTTATGAACAGGTCCACTAATAGTAGACACACACACATTTTTGAAAGTGGTCAACATTTTCTTGTAATTAATTAATTAAAATTAAAAGACACTTGCTTTCTTGGAAGAAAAGTTGTGACAAATCCTGACAGAGTATTAAAAAGCAGAGACATCACTTTGCTGACAACAGCGTGTATAGCCAAAGCTATGGTTTCTCCAGTAGTCATGTACGGATGTGAGTGTTGGACCATTAAGAAGGCTGAGTGCCAAAGAATTTTTGAATCGTGGTGCTGGAGAAGACTCTTGAGAGTCCCTTGGACAGCAAGGAGATAAAACGAGTCAATCCTAAAGGAAATCAACACCGAATATTCATTGGAAGGACTGATGCTGAAGTCCAGTCAGTCCTTTGGCCACCTGATGCGAATGGCTGACTCATTAGAAAAGACCATGAAGCTGGGAAAGATTGAAGACAGCAGAAGAAAGGAACAACAGAGGACAAGATGGTTGGATGGCATCACTGACTCAATAGAAATGAGTTTGAGCAAACTCCAGGAGATCAGGAAGGACAGGGAAGCCTGGCGCGCTGCAGTCCACAGGGTCACAAAGAGTTAGACACGACTTGGTGACTAAAGAAGGAACAAACATTTTCTTGGAGCTCACTAACTCTCTGGATTGAAAGGGATATCAAAAGTCCCCTAAATCTTTGCATATTTAATACTTTATATTACCTTTTCAATTTATAAAGTATTTGCAAAATCATCTCTTTTATCTTTCCAGCAATCTTATCATAAAGGAAATATTATAGGTCCAGCAATCCTATTACTGGGCATATATCCTGACAAAACTATAAATGGAAAAGATACACACACTCTTATGCTCATAGCGGCACTATTTACAAAAGCCGAGTCATGGAAGCAACTTAAATGTCTGTCAACAGATGAATGGATAAGAAAGACATGGCATGTATATATAATGGAATATTGAAAGAAAGTGAAGTCGCTCAGTCGTGTCCGACTCTTTGCGACCACATGTACTGTAAGTCTATCGGGCTCCTCAGTCCATGGAATTTTCCAGGCAAGAGTACTGGAGTGGGTGGCCATTTCTCAGCCATAAAAAATAATGAAATAATGCCATTTGCAGCAACATGGATGGAGTTTGCGATTATCATACTTAGTGAAGAGAAAGACAAATGCCATATAATATCTTTTACGTGAAATCTAAAATCTGACACCAATGAGCCTGTTTATGAAACAGAAACAGACTTCCACCAGAGAGAACATACATGCGGTTGCCAAGGGGGAGGAGGCTAGGGTAGATAAGGATTAGGAGGCTGGGATTAGCAGATGCAAGCTATGCATAGAATGGATAAGCAACAAGGTCCTACTGTGTAGCACAGGGAACTATATTCAGTATCCTGTGGATAAACCATTATGGAAACGATTATGAAAAATATGTATACGTATAACTGAGTCACTCTGCTCCATGCAGAAATTAACACAACACTGTAACTCAAGAATACTTCGATAATTTTTTTTTTAAAGAAAGACAATAAGATTACTTCACATTTGAGGAGTTAAGGATTTAAGAAGTTAAGCAACTTGCTCCAAATCATCAACCAATAACAATGGAGCAGTTAGGCTCTGGACCCAGTGAATCCTTAGCACCAAGTGGCAAACTTGAAAAGGACATGACTATAAGTGACAAAGTGTAACCTAGGTTTCTATATGTGCTGTGTATGATCGCAGTGATGTAAATATACACACACCACACATTCTATTACGAATGAGACTGGTTACAAGTTAATGCAAAAAACGCAGTTCTCATCTTTCCCAGCCATTGAACGTTTCTAGGAAAATCCCCATGGACAGAGGAGCCTGCTGGGCTACAGTGCATGGGGTCACAAAAAGTCAGACACGACAGAGCAACCAAGCACATAGCACAAAAGAGAGGAAACTTCATAGAAGGTCCACACTGAGGAGAGAAAAGGGTCGAGGAGCTAACCCCACCTACCATGGGGCTTGAGCAGCACAGCTACTAATCTTGCAGGAAGGTAGTTTGGGATTTTGAGTGATAGGATAGCCTTCTTCAGCGATCAATGCAAAGAAATGGAGGAAAACAACAGAATGGGAAAGACTAGAGATCTCTTCAAGAAAATTAGAGATACCAANCTGAGTCACTCTGCTCCATGCAGAAATTAACACAACACTGTAACTCAAGAATACTTCGATAATTTTTTTTTTAAAGAAAGACAATAAGATTACTTCACATTTGAGGAGTTAAGGATTTAAGAAGTTAAGCAACTTGCTCCAAATCATCAACCAATAACGACGGAGCAGTTAGGCTCTGGACCCAGTGAATCCTCAGCACCAAGTGGCAAACTTGAAAAGGACATGACTATAAGTGACAAAGTGTAACCTAGGTTTCTATATGTGCTGTGTATGATCGCAGTGATGTAAATATACACACACCACACATTCTATTACGAATGAGACTGGTTACAAGTTAATGCAAAAAATGCAGTTCTCATCTTTCCCAGCCATTGAACGTTTCTAGGAAAATCCCCATGGACAGAGGAGCCTACTGGGCTACAGTGCATGGGGTCACAAAAAGTCAGACACGACGGAGCAACCAAGCACACAGCACAAAAGAGAGGAAACTTCATAGAAGGTCCACACTGGGGAGAGAAAAGGGTCGAGGAGCTAACCCCACCTACCATGGGGCTTGAGCAGCACATCTACTAATCTTGCAGGAAGGTAGTTTGGGATTTTGAGTGATAGGATAGAACAGTGGTTCAGAGAAGGCAATGGCACCCCACTCCAGTTCTCTTGCCTGGAAAATCCCACGGACAGAGGAGCCTGGTGGGCTGCAGTCCATGGTGTTGCAAAGAGTCGGACACGACTGAGTGACTTCACTTTCACTTTTCACTTTCATGCATTGGAGAAGGAAATGGCAACCCACTCCAGTGTTCTTGCCTGGAGAATCCCAGGGACGGGGGAGCCTGGTGGGCTGCCGTCTATGGGGTCGCACAGAGTCGGACACGACTGTAGCGACTTAGCAGCAGCAGCAGCATAGAACAGTGATTAGACCATGACCCCTGACCTCCATCTCAGACAAAGATGCCCAACTCACAAAGACTACCAAATGGATTATAGCACTTGGCAGAGTATAAATGATACACACACACACACACACACACACACAATGTGAAGCTCTTAATATGTCCATTCTTCTTGTCTAAAAATGGACAAAGACATCTCCTTCTCTTCCACCTGAGGAAGTGGTATGTTAGCTCATTTTTCAGCTCACGGCTCCCTGACCAACCCCTAAAAGACCCAGCCAGGAAGGAACTGGTACCAGGAATACAGCCTCAGTGAAGAGGATACAGAGGTATGCTGGGTTGCAGCAGTGTTCCCTGGTTTTGGCATGCACACTCAAACCCAGGCTCCATGAGACAGACTGCATCTCATGCAAACTCACAAACCTGTGAAATTGTGTTTTGATTGGGTACACCACATATGCCCTGTCTTATCTACCCAAGTCCCTAAGGAAAATTATAGAATACCATTTTTTTTTCTTAGCTCTCATAGAAAAAGATTCTGTTATTACATTTTTTAAAATTCAGGGCAGGCATAACCATAGCTCTGGCCCTGACATTTCTGAACAGCCCTGAATTTCCAGGGAAAGCCTAGCTAACACAACCAGATACTGAAGTCTGTTTTAGAACATAGAAAATGTGAGTGGAGTCCTAATATCCCAGGGAAAAAAATAATTATTTCCCCCTCAATATCTAAAGCAGATGAACCAAATATTTAAATTAGATGATGAGATGATTTATTCAAACTCTCCCACCTGCTGAAACTCCTTTTTCAAAGGCATTATCCATCATGTATGCAACTACCTCACAGGTGTTTGATAATCCTTTAGAACACGTTGCCTGTGAGTAAGATTCTAATTCTCACATAGTTACCTTTGAATAATACTTTTCCATTCTGACCACAAACAACACCCACTGAAAATACCCACTGTGTGGTATATTACATATTCTAATCTAGATTTAACAAGGGTTTTTTTTTTTTTTTTCTCCCTTTACCCTTCTTGAAGACAGGATGGAATATGTGAAAAATGTTTTGTCAGTTCTGAAGCCCTGCACAAATATCAGTTGTTGGGCTAGAAAATCAACTTTATATTTATCCTTGAATCAAACAATCTCAAAAAAAAAAAAATTCAGAGTTAAGAGGAAACTAGGAGGTCACAGAATCCAACCTCCTGTTTTCAAGTGGGCCCCCACAAATGAAAACCAGATGACATTTTCAACAGACCACTTTCAAATTAAATGTCAGCTGCATACGATGCAACTCAAAACATCATAAACTCTTAGAACACAAAGCTCTTCCCCATTTTCTCCAAGAGGCCATCAAGGACCACATGGAATTCATATATGCGTCCTGGAAGTCTATAAAAGGGATCGCTGGGTGCCTCTTGGGGAACTCGTCTGTTTTCACGGCTTTGGCGAGCGTGCCTGAAGGCGGTCATCTTTCCACGTGCTTTTGAAGAGTCACCTTTGGAATTCTACTCCACATATTATTTTTCACTCCTGGTCAACAGATATAAAGCAGAATAAAGCAATCTCAGCCCAGAATTCCAATTGCTGGTTGAGAATTTAAACCTTTGGCTGCCAGATACCTCCAAAGTGCAAATTAGAGTGGTTTCTTGACCTTGAAGAGACATGTTCAGTGAAAGAAAAAAGAAAAAAAAAATCACACAATGGGTGGGACAGAGAATATCAGAAAGATAAAGAGAGAAACAGCAAAAAGGAGCTGACCTAGCAGCAAAAAAAAAAACTAACTTACAAAATACACCTTTATCCTGTGCAGCGTTTCATCAATTAAAAAAATTATGTTCTAAATAGCTATTTAAAATATACAAACAAGTTGACCTACATTTGTACACTTCCACTAAAGCCTATTTAAAGTTGTGTAATATACACATTGACTAAGATACTCAAAAATATTCTGAATATGCACATCACTGATTTTGAGTGGAAATTTAAAATTTACACACACAAAAAAAACACCTGTCACAAACATTATCATGCTTGACACTCCACACAGCAGCCCTTGGGTAGTGAGTATTATTAGGACATCCGTCTGGGGACTTCTCTGGTGGTCCCATGGTGGAGACTTCGTCTTTCAATGCAAGAGGTGCAGGTTCAATCCCTGATTAGGGAGTTAAGATTCCACATGCCTTGCAGCCCAAAATACAAAAACATAAAACAAAAGAAATACTGTAACAAATTCAATAAGGACGTTTAAAAGATTGTCCATAACAACAGCAAAATATCTTAAAAATAAAAAATCCTCATCTTAGTAACAAGACACAGAGCTTGAACTCTGGAGACCAGGGCTTGGATTTTTTTTTTTTTTCATTTTATTTATTTATTTTTGGCTGTGCTGGGTCTTTGTTGCTGCCTGTGTGCTTTCTCTAGTTGGGGACAGTGGGGGCTACTCTAGACTTGCGGTGTGCGGGACCCTCACTGAAAGTGGCTTCTCCTGCGGTAGAGTGTGGGCTCTACGGGCTGAGGGCTTCAGTAGTTGCAGCACGTAGGTTCAGGAGTTCTATCTACCAGGCTCAGTAACTGTGGCTCACGGGCTTAGTCACTCTGTGGCATGTGAGATCTTCCCAGACCAGGGATTGCCCTGTGCCTGCTGCACTGGCAGGGGAATTCCTTACCACTGAGCCACCCAGGAAGGCCCTGGATTCTTATTTTTAAAACCATACCAATTTCTCTCTCCGAAGGACAACTGGGCATAGAGTTAGACTCCCAGGCTGGAATCTAAGCTCTCAGCTCTCAGCTCTCATCACCCAGTATTCCTTACCTGCCATACAGCTGTTGGGAGGAGTATGTGAACAGATGTATATCAAGTTCATGCAACCTAGCAGAGTAAGTTTACTATAAAAGGAAACAGTTATCATTACACTCCAACAAAAAGGAAATATTGCAAAGAAAAAAAGAAAGTCTACCATAATCACGTCACACAAACATCATATTTTTTTTCTTTGCTGTACTTTTCCCTTTCCTCATTGTTAGCATATTTGCAACCATGCAGTATATACAAATCTGTCCTCTATTTCTCAATAGAGCATAAACATTTTTCTCACAAACGCCATGTTCAATATCTACACCTGGTAAACCTATAAGTGATCATTTCCTTAGTTTTTAAACACCAAGGTTATTTCCAGTTTTAGCTTTAAAAATAATGGTGTAATAAATGTCTTCCTGAATTTAGCATTTTCCACACACTGGGCTATTTCCTAAGAATGAATGTTTCATATCTGTGCTTCTTCAGAGTTCGCATCATGTCTTTCCTCTTTATTGTTAAGTCGCCAGAGACTAGCAGAGAGTTTGGTTCAAGAGCGAGCTGACGAATGAATGAATGACTTCAGCACGTTATGCATTAAACACTGGGTGTAAGTGTAAAATACCATCCATGAAAATGTAAATGCCAAGTATTAACTGTAGAATAGTTTCATTCCATACATTACTGAAGGCATTATCAAATGGCATACTTTTTTTAATCAAAATCTTAGGAAAAACTTTTTTAATAATTTTATCATTTATTTTTCTTCTGGGCTGTCCTGGGTCCTTGTTGCTGTGTGGGCCTTTCTCTAGTGGCAGCTAGTGGGCGGCTGACTGGCTTCTCTCGCTATGGAGCACGGCCTCTAGGGTGTTCAGGCGTCAGCAGTTGCAGTTCCCAGGCTCCAGAACACAGGCCCAGTGGTTGTGGCATGCAAGCTTAGTTGACCTGCAACGTGTGGGAACTTCCCAGACCAGGGATGGAACCTGTGTCTCTTGCACTGGCAGGCAGATTCTTTACCACTAAGCCAACAGGGAAGCCCGGTAAAACTTTGTTTATAACTTTTTTATTATTAATTTTTGGCCCCGCCGTACAGCTTGTGGAATCTTATTTCCCTGACTAGGGATTGAACTCAGGCCCCAGCAGTAAAAGCTTCAAGAACCAACCACTAGACCACCAGGGAATTCCACCCCGCCCCCACCCAATGCCCAATATTTTATTTCTTCAAAAACCAAGGTGCTGGCCTCTGCCATGAGGACTGATTAATAGTGGGTCAGCTAGCAACAGGTCTAGAGATTAAAGTAAATCCTTTCTTCCTCTCCGTTTCCCTGGCTGCCTCATTTCAAATTCTTTGGCCAATGACATCCTTTCACTAAAAGGACATCCTTTCGCTCAAGCTTTATTTACATTTCTGCAGTTCCACATCTGGAAAAGAGACTTTAAAACTTGACTTCACAAGGACCCATGTGGCTCCCTCCTGGCCCTTTATACAGTAAAGATATTAAGAGTTTGTCTTTTACTTTTCTCGTATTTTTTTTTTCCTAATTCTGCTTTTTTATCGTGTAATTAGGATAAGTCCTCGAGGCACAGAAGTTTTTAATTTTTAAGAAATCAAACTCATTGACTCGTTGCATTCAAGAAAATATTCCTCCTGCCTTTGAACAGGGACACAGACATAGAGAACAGACATGGCCAAGGCGTGGGGGGAAGGAGAAGGCGGGATGAATTGGCAGAGTAGGGTTGACATATACACCCTCCAATATGTAAAATAGAGGGCTAGTGAGAAGCTGCTGTATGGCAAAGGGAGCTTAGCTCAGTGCTCTGCGATGACCTAGAGGGATGGGATCGGGAGGTCAAGGGTGGGGTGGAGGTCCAAGAGGGAGGGGATATATGTATATATAGAGCTGATTCTCTATAAACTACCTTTATCCAATGAGGTAGATGCTTTCACCCACCTTCCCAGGTGATACAGTGGTCAAGAATCTGCCTGCCAATGTAGGAGATGCAAGAGATACAGGTTCTATCCCTGGGTCGGGAAGATCTCCTGGAGGAGGAAATAGCAACCCACTCCAGTATCTGTGCCTGAAAAGTTTCATGGACAGAGGACATGACTCTAGTCCATGGAGTTGCAAAGAACTAGACATGGCTAAACACACACACACATACACACACACACACACACACACACACACACACATACTCACACACATAGGTGATTCACGCTGCTGTACAGCAGACACTAACACAACTTTGTAAAACACAACATACTCAAAAAACAAAATTTAAGAAAAAAAAGAAAGCATTTTTCTGGTCTTTCTAAACTTGAATCTTGATGGCGAGGACTCCCTTGACAGTGATTCAAAATGCTCCTTCCCTAATCTTATTGCTGAGCATCTCTTCTCATCCTCCAGAATCTCTGAAAACATTGCTTTTCCCTGACGTCTACTGCCTAATGTCTTCTCTGCCTGCATTCCTTTAATTTCATACTTAATACTGGATTAAACATTCAAAGCAAATGGAATGTGGCCTGTGGCTAAAGGTACAAGGCGGAAAACTACGTCACGTCGTGTGTCTGCTAATGGTGGGTCAAAACCAAATACCTATAAGCAGATGCAGGGGAATCCATGGGCCACCGGGGGCCAGTTCACTCTGGCTCTTTAGCAGTTTCTAGAGCAGACTTTGGATGATGGCCATTCTAACTGGTGTAAGGTGATACCTCATTGTAGTTTTGATTTGCATTTCTCTAATCACAAGTGATGTTGAACACCTTCTCAGGTGTTTGTTGACCATCTATATTTGAGTCAGGGAGGTAGATGAACCTACAGCCTGTTATACGGAGTGAAGTAAGTCAGAAAGAGAGAAACAAATACAGTGTGTTAGTGCAGATACATGGAATTTAGAAAAATGGCACTGATGAACTTATTTGCAAGGCAAGAATAGAGACGCAGATAGAGGAACTTGTGAACACAGTGGGGAAAGGACAGGGTGGGACAAATTGAAAGAGTAACATTGAAACACAGACATTACCATGTCTAAAACAGAGAGCTGGGCTTCCCTGGGTCGGGAAGATCCCCTGGAGAAGGAAATGGTAACCCACTCCAGTATTCTTGCCTGGAGAATCCTATGGACGGAGAAGGCTGGTAGGCTACAGTCCATGGGGTCGCAAAGAGTCGGACACGACTGAGCGACTTCACCTTCACCTTCACCTTCAAAACAGAGAGCTAGTGGGAACTTGCTGTATAAATACAGGGAGCTCAAGCCACTGTTCTGTGACAACCTAGCGGCGTGGGATGGGGTGTGGCGGGGAGAGGGAGGCTCAACAGGAAGAAAATCATTGTATATTTATGGCTGATTCACGTTGTTGTATGGCAGAAACCAACATAACATTGTAAAGCAATTGTCCTCCAATTAAAAATAAATTTTAAAAAATACTATACAATAGACCCATCCAGTGAGTGTTTCTGGCCAGCCCCAGCTGAGAGGTGCTTTCCTAAGATTTGGGGTCTCAACTGCACCATGCAGTAAAATCCGAGAGCTGAGTTGGTACCAGGTCAGTGGTATTTGTGCTTGAAGCTCTAGAGGGCCTCATGGGAGGAAAGTGGGGTACCTGGGATGAGCAGATCCCCTAGTTCCAAGTTCACACGTTGAGACTCCGCAAGAAAGAGCAGCTTCGGTAACCACAGCCACACTGAGCTTGGGGCCCTAACTGCATGTGAGGATGCTACGGCCACACCTGTTTCCTTTGAGCATGGGTGGATGGGTAAGCCTTGTGAGTAACAGCTTTCCCTATCAAAGGAGCCCAGACAGCAGTGAGTAGGGGTCACTTTTCTCCCTCGTGTTCCTTTAGCACAAGGCACAAGGGCCTGAGACATGTCAAGCGCTCAGTGAATATTTGTTGTGGTTGTCAATATTCAAGATCATATAGGCTATTTGCAAAATACACGATTACCTGTTATTCTGCATTCACTGTTTCTTCTTCCAGCAACATTCTATATTGCTATAGGTATATAACTATAGCAATAGTTATATGTAGAAACAAGGAAATCAATAATATTAGCTTAAGAATTTATGTAAATTTACCACGGGCCAAGCACTGAGCTAGGTGACTTATATATCCTGTCTCTGTCAGTCCTTAACTTTCAGGCCAGGTAGGTATTGTTAATTCTAGTTTAGAGGTCACTGATGAGGCAACTCAGTGCCAGAGGAGTCAGTTTGCTCCAGAAAAGATGAGCTAATACTAAGGAACAAGACTGGCTTTGAAGGCTTGTCTTTCTGATCTCAACTCTCAATCTTTTTCTACAACATCGCACTGACCCTAAGACTTTGGCCCACTCCTGACATTCTGCCAATTGTCTAATACACACAGTTTGCCAAGTTAGTTTGATGAGAAATCTCCTCATGTAACAGGTAAGTCCATCAGGATGGCTCATCAGTTTTAATAATTTCAAACAGCTCGTAGCCCAGTAGTTGAAGGTTTTATAAACAGAAGGTGAAGTATGTTCTTCCTTGTGCTGTGGATATACAAAAGATCAAACTCTCTAACAGAACTGGTTGCATTTTAACTTATTGGCAGTAGGGCTAAAGAGTCTGTGTTTTTTACAGCCTACATGCATAGAAATCAGACTTTTTGAAGGATGTTTTGTTACCTTCTACGGTAGTTTGCGAGAGTGTTTCTAGAGCTATAAAAACATTGGATATGTAAATTTTGGAAACACATGTTAAAAATACTGAAGAGCCACCACGTGTAAGCCTTGCTCAGAGCAGGTAGAAGGCGATCCTGCTCTTGCAGTTGGTAGATCCTCAGAGCTCTTTACTAAGTCCACCATGCTATTTACATGACAATGGAGCCCTTCTTTGTATTAAGATGCTAAAGCCACATTGCATGGACAATGCAAATGAGTCAGCGAACAGTGCTTTGTCATAAAAATATATAATTTATTTCAGCAGTTTCTGTGAATTTTTGATATCAAAGTGTCTTTATGATGCTGACAGTCATCAAGCGGATGTTTGTCAAAGTACATTTCCCAGATGTCTAAATAAAACAGTTTTTGCTTTGATGAGTTTTATACTGAGAGCTGGAGAAAGACTGCACTCTATTTGAATTTTTTTACTTGTGTAGTACATGTCATGTCTTTCTTCTTTCAATTTGCCTCTCACCCAAAATTTGAATAGTTAACATTCTATTAATTGTTGAATCCCAGTTTACAAAAAAACTCTTACAAATGTTTTTATAAGAAGATAAGGGAAGGAATAATGATATGACAGGCAGAGAAGTGTTTTAAAAATAACAGATTCAACTGATAAATGGGCAAAAGCAAAAACACAATTCAGAAGCAAGAAAATGTGAAGATTAACAATATATAGAAAAAAAATTACCCTCATTAGTAATTCTCACAATGCAGATGAGACTATTAATGCCAAATGGGTTTTGTCAATTAAGTCAGCAAAGCTTTCTTTTAATGATATTTAACAGAGTCCTGGGTGTGGTCAAATGGCCAAGCCCATCTGTAATAGTAGAGCTAATTACATGACCTTATGGAGAACTCGGTATTGTCACACTGTATGAAGAGTTTCAGGAATGTCCATGCTGACTGTAACTCCCTTGAGGATGTGATCCAAATTATGGGGAAAAAATCCTTTTAACTGAAGCTATTCACTATAGTGCCATTAAAATAATAGCAATTGTTAAAACTCTAACAAGGGGACTCAGTCATACACATCCCTTCACTGTCCACCTGCAGCTATCTCAACATTGTTAAAGACCTATACTGCAATATAAAATAAAAAGTTAAAAGAACAAAAAGGATCATTGACAAGGAAGAATATCCTCTACCCCTTTCACTCTAGCTGCTACGAACTTTTAAATCTTTGGAGGTTCAGTTGATTTTTCAACAGAGGCTTTTATTTTTTGCAGGTAATTGGAACTTGGAATCCGACCCACATATAATTACTCTAAGTAAAATAAATACAATTGATTGCAAAAAAAGAAAAATTAACAATAAACGGAATCATCTTAATGACTGAAAAAACAAATAA